>JAHBCN010010315.1:0-32237 GCA_019359885.1 Listronotus oregonensis | reverse complement strand
AAAAGTATGTTAATAAATTCAGGCCTTTGTTCCTTAAAACGGGGTCAATTTGTTATCTAGGAACCTAGGCATTTTTTGTAAAAATATACAGGGTGTTTAAAAAATGTAGGACCAAATTTTAGAAGGTTATTTCCATAGATAACCTACCTTTAGATATGTAATCGCTAATCGTATTTATGGCAAGTTTAGGCTAGCGCGCACTAAATAAACAATAATGTTATCCAGCATGCGTATTTAAAATAAAGGACCAGTGCCGGACTTTAAAATTTCTATAAATTATTAATTAATTTATATTCATAAAATATATTTTCTCTAATTATGACATTTAAAGTGACACTTTTCCAAGGAAGTTAACAGGTGTATGGAAACCCATTGCTATGGCCCATTCGATCAAAAAATGTCCAGCCCAGTATAAAAATAACTGTCAGAGTGGCCCCGCCGATTTTGCGCGATAACGAAATTCCACGAAAATAATTTAATGCGTTGTACTTACACACTGATAAATCAGTGTGTGTTAAAACAATCTTTTATAGACCGTATTAGTTTCGATTTTTTTTTGCTTTGTGTGATTATATTTGTGGCTGCAAAAGTTTTTTGGATTGATAAAAACCTTATTTTAGTGATTTGTGTTAATTAAATTGTGACTATAATTTTGTGTTTATTGTTTGTTACTTATAATATCGTAACAAAATGACTAGATGTATGGTTTTGTCTTGCAAATCTAAGGGTAACACAACAGGTAAGTATTTCTTATATTTAAATTAGGTGCTTCTTATGAGACGTAACGTTAGGTAACCGAATAAATAATAATATATCAATTATGAATATTAGAAAATGGAAAACGAAAATTTCATAGGAAATAGCAGTGAGAAAAGTGAGGCAATCTTAACTATCTTTTAGATGATTTCCACAATGTTTGTGTGTTTCTGTGGATTATTAAAAAGAAATAGGATTTACATTTAGGTACTTTTATTTCATTTAATAATTAAGTACATTCTTTTAAAGGATCAAAATTATTTGTATTGAGTCGACTTTTACTTGGTGGAAGTCCATTATATAGAGGAGTGATAACTTAGAAAAGAATTAATACTTTTCAAACTTCCACAATTTTTTATTTTTAAGTTTTATTTATACAAAAGAAAACACGACATGTTTCGCAACACTGTTGCTTCATCAAAGGAGTTTAAGAGACTCAGTCTCTATCAAAATTATTAATTACTGGGCAGACCAGGCAAATTTTACTATATACAAGTCCCTCTAATTGAATGAAAGAAAGTACAATTTTATGTTAAAGTTCCTTTTTGCTTTTTCTGTATTTGTTTAAAAAGAAATTAGATTTTTAGTTTCTTAAATTTACATTATCAACTTTTTAAGCCCGACATACTGTAGACACATAATATTTAACGGATTAACGGTTACTGTTACAATGAATACCTAGGTACCAAGGGTTACTAAACATTTTTAACCACTGTTATTCTGTCTCATAAATGTTTGTTATTAGTGAAAAGTATATGCCTAAAAACCGGTTATAGAAATTTTCACTTTTTAATGTACAACCACAATCTTAGGATTAGATTAAACTTATTTACACTATCTTGCCCTTCTTTTATCACAAAATTGGTGATAAGTACATGAAACTAGCATACAATGTTTGAAATTTATTTTAAAAAATTCGTGTTTTTATTTATTTACAAAGATTTTTGGTAAAAATACAAAACTCCCAAAAATATCGACCATTTAAATAGAAGGCTGTAAAGTGGCAATTATTTTTTCCATATTATATCAGATGATATAAAATCCAATATAACACAATAATTTTAAATATTCTATGGTAGTATCGTTTAATAACCAACAATTTTGTGCAAAAAATAAAAAAAAAACAGTGAATCCTTGAATTTGACATTTGATGATATCAACTTTATAGATAGTAACAAAGAATTATGGAAGTCCGGCTCTGGCCTACTATTCATTGCGCAAACTCCGCGGGGCCAATTCCCCTATTCCCGCTGCCCTGCACGCCTGGACACTTTTGTTCTACAGTATTGGGCTTCCATACACCTTTAAACTGCTTTGCACTTTTCAAACCTCTTAGTTTTCATAATTAGTAACAAGGAGTAAAATTGGTCGCAACTGGCGATAAAAAGTAAGATATTTAACAATGTCAATTAGTTTTGAAAAGTTTTTTATATTTTAAACCTAAATTAAAAAGAAATATATCATATACAAAATTAAAAAAAAAATATCGTGTAAAACGCGTTGGGAAACACTATTTTTCATAATTTACATTCTTTTGCTCTGCTCGTTTCGAAAAATAGGGCTTGTTCCAACTGGTACAATAATCGGTTTTTTGCAAGATTGAAACAAACTTATAAACAGAGGGAAAAAAATGTTGGTACAAATAACGTTAACTCTTTTTCTGCTTTGCCTTATGTTTTTGATAGCGATAATAAGATATTGTAAATATCTTAAATGTATTTATACAAAACCGGCATACATTTACTAGAATCAACCTTGCCGTTTCGCAGTGCGAAAAAACGTGCGAGAGTGAAAAAAGAAGCATGGTATAACCTTTCTTTGTGGCTCCAACGTGTCGGTTAATCAACGAGGAGAAGCCGACTAATCAGCACGCAGAACGGGGTGTATATATATTCCTTTTATCGACCAATGAGCACGTTGGAGGGAGAGAAAAAGATTTTACCGCTATTCTTCCTCTCTTGCAGAAATGTTCGCTTTCCAAGCGGATCACCAAAAAAACACTTAAGAAATTTTGTATAAACAATGCTACCAGTAAACACAAAATAAGTCAATAAAACAGTAAAACTTGTTAAGAATCTATAATTAGATAGAAAATCTATCACAAGCGGCCAGTACGGAACTGGCCGGCGACAAACGTGTAAATGAGATTGGTCTGCCAGTCCGTTCTGCGTATGATTTAAGACCCAAAGCGATGATTACCGCCACAGCGCATGGACACATTTTTTTCGCCCATAAAATCTAACCTTTGAACTGCGCATGTCATATAAAGGTCATTGGTTATTTTTCACTGAAAAATGTATATATTTTTTTTTAAATATGGGTTCAAAAATGCTCAGTCCGTGGCGTACATTTTTTCACAATTATTTTTGATATGGTGACCCCTGAGACGCCACTGTACTTAATAATTTTAATGTTATTAGTCCTTAATTACTGGAAATAACACTGATAAATTTTTAAAAAATCGGCTAACCTATGAGTTTAGGATAATTACAAAAAGCTTTTTTTTTTTGAAAATTAACACCCTTTATCTTGGAAATTATGAATTTTCGACAAATATTTATAAAAACTATTTTTATATTTTTTTAATGAGAAATCACCACCTGAAATATTGCCTTGCATCTTTTGAATACCCTGTATAGAAAGTTTTTTTGTGGTAAATATTTTTTTTTCAGAATCCCACCTTCTTAAGTTAAAAAAAAAAACGATTTGTTGCAAAATAAATGCAAAAAACAAATAAAGAAAAATCATAAAATCTTATAGTCCACAGTACAGGCCCCCCCTGGCAAGCTGAATACCATATACTTTATAATTCGTGAGGAACTTCGTTTCGACGAGTCTACCACACTTTTCCTCTGCGACTTTTCTCGATTCCTCCGCTTTTCCGCTCGAAAAAGCCCCATAATATGGCGATTTCCCAAGGTTCTAAAAAGTCACAACAACAATTTTTTTTTTAGCTAAAGTTACTGCAAATTTTGTTGAAAATGTGAATTTAAACTTGTCCGACAAAAATACGACCGACTTTTTCATGTCTACCGCTTGAAACATGCCTAAATGACAGGGTATTGAAAACCGATCACCACATAGGTAATTTTTGGTAAAATTAATTGTAAATAATTTATAAAATACCATTTTATGTTTGTCCGACAAATTTCAAGGCGCATTTTTTCAGTCCGACAGCTGGAAATTGGAATTTTGACGGGGTATAAAAAATCGTTGACCCCAAACCTAATTTTAACTTTTTTTTCTTTTAAATTTATAGTAGAAAATAGTGATACACCTGTCCGACAATTTAGTGTCTGCCTTTACCTTCAAAAATAATAAAAACTACATAAAAATAATTTTTGCAGTGTTCCGGAACACCTCGTATTAAAACACTGATCCTAGATTAACACCTTTTCATTGGAAATCAGGTTCACAAAAGTTTCTATGGTAACAACAATGTAACGTACACTGTAACTGTCTCGGGTTAAGTACAGGGTAGGTCAAAAAATATAAAAATTGTACAGGAGTAAAGTACCCTTATTTAAAAAAATTCAGCAAAAGGTTATGAAGAAAAGTTCAGAATTAAAAGTTATGCCTCAATACCAAAACAAGGCTTCCTAAGATTATTTTTTTTTGGAAAACCTTTAAAATTTGTCGATTTTTTTTATTTACCTTAAACACTCTCATAATTTATTTTAAATCAAATTAATTGCGCATAATTTTGTTCAAATTCAAGCATATTTGTAACATTAACAAAGATTTTTAATTTTTTAAGAAATCACAAACTTCATGTGTGTTGCAACGTTATTAAACACAACTTTAAAATTTTACAAAAATTCTTTTTAAAAGGTAAAACATTAGTAATAATAAAATGCATATTAAAAAACGCTCTTTTAAACTGCAAAAATTTTATTTTATATATTTATTAAAAAACTGTATAAATTAAAAGACATTAAAAAACCTACTAAAATTATCGCGGATACTCATGAAAAAAAAAACAAAGTAAACATTATGACGGTTTGGTAATAATAATTTTTCTTTCTTGAATAATTATTCTATATATATATATATATATATATATATATATATATATATATATATATATATATATATATATTTACATTAAATTTTATTTCATAAAATAAAATACTTTATTGGCAATTATAAATATATGTACAAAAGTTTTACGAATTTTTTTATCTTTTTTTTTGTCGGACCAACGATTTGCGAATATATTTTTGTCGGACAATATATTTTTTTTCTTTAAAAAATACTTTACTTTCGTGAGTTATTTTTGTCCGACATGTGGTAAACAATTTTTTATACCCAGTCAAAATTACAATTTCTAGCTGTCGGACTGAAAAAATGCGCCTTGAAATTTGTCGGACAACCATAGCATATTATTTTATAAATCATTTACAATTAATTTTACCAAAAATTAGCTATGTGGTGATCAATTTTTAATACCCTGTCATTTGGGCATGTTTCGAACGGTAGACATGAAAAAGTCGGATAAATTTTTGTCGGATAAGTTTAAATTCACATTTTTAACAAAATTTCCAGTAACTTAAGCTAAAAAAAAAGTTGTGGTCGTGACTTTTTACAACCTTGGGAAATCGCCATAATATAGCGCTTTTTCGAGCGGAAAAGCGGAGGAATCGAGAAAAGTCGCAGAGAAAAAGTGTGGTAGACTCGTTGAAACGAAGATATTCACGAATTATAAAGTATGTGGTAATCAACTTGCCAGGGCCCCCCCCGTACTGTGGACTATTATCTTATTCTTTAATTTTTAAATTTAAATGAAAAACAAAAAATAAAAATAAAATTTAAATTAACTGGGCAACCACATCTTTAAGTTAATTTTGTTTATGAATTAATCCTTTTTTAACAAATTTGAATACACCCTGACGAGTAATATGATCAAGTGATGTAGTAAAAATATATTGTCCACATTGATGTACTAATTGCTATTTAAATGCCTATCTAGAAACAAAAAATTGAGCATCGTCTACCCAATAAATAAATACAACATATTATTTTATCACAAGGCATTATTAACCCCATTCAAAGGCCGTGATGGAATGTCAAATTATGTCTAACCTACTTAACTTCTGCCTCGTCGTCGACGTAGATTTTTTCTCCACTTAATTTTAATAAGATGACAGGAACATTAAAATTGAAACCTAACAAAGCTAAGCCTTTAACTGGCATATCATTTCCAGAAGGATCGGGAAATAGTCAGGCACAAAGTATAAGCAGGAATTTTTTAAGCCTATTTATTTTTTCATTAAATATTATATATATACAGTATGTCCACGGAAAAAGTGTTGAAGAGGAAAAACTTTTTTATTTTTGATTTTATCGAAAAAAACTACTCTTGATAAAAAAATTTGCTACTTCTTGGAGTAAGATTGGGATAAAAACATTTAACATATTTTACACGCGGTGTTCAGAAAACTGAAAAAACTTAAATGGTACAGGAGTAAAGTGCATTTATTTGAGAAGATATGGAAATAAGTTACTAGGAAAAGTTGTTTAAAAGTAAAAGATAGTTCCTAATACCAATTTTCGAACAAATCGGCCTACTTTTATTATTTTTTGATGAAAATTATTTTAATATCAATTAGCTAATTCTAAATTAACAACTCATTTTTGTACTAGTAGGCGTTGATAGTCACAAGCTTTATTGACCCTTCGATTTTATAATTCATTAGCCGTAGTCGTCAGCTTTAAATGCTTACTTTACAGCAAAAAATTTGATAAAATTGATAATAAAAATTTAAATTGATATTAAAATGAATTTAATTACAAATAAATAAAAGTGAGCCGATTTTTTCGAAAATTGGTATTAGAGACTACCTGTTAATTTTAAACAATTTTTCCTAGTAACCTATTTCCATATCTTCTCAAATGAGTGCACTTTACTCTTGTACCATTTTAAGTTTTTTCTCTTCAACACCTTTTCCGTGGACATACTGTATATATATATATATATATATATATATATATATATATATATATATATATATATATATATATATATATATATATATATATATAATATATATATATATATATATATATATATATATATATATATATATATATATATATATATATATATATATATATATATATATATATATATATATATATATGTGTTAACGTTTTTCTTTCGGTAACTCGTGTGTTGTTGTCCTGAAAAGGACAGATTGTTTGCTGACGTTTCGGCAAAATCACATTTGCCATTATCAAAGCTTAGAAGCTTACTGCCAATTGCATCCTGGGTGTAGTCGCTTATATCTTGTCCTGGGCAGGCGTCACGGTTGATTGGTTTTTACCTGTCTGTCTCGCTCGGCTGCGTGTTATCGGGCCTGTTGTCGTCGACGGGTGAGGGCTATTTGTATCTTGTTTATTTTCTCTGGTAGGTCTAATTCTATTGTTTATCAAGGCAATTTTCCAGGTATTTGGCAAACGTTGGCTGTCGTCACGGTTGTTCAGGTTTTCAGGTCTCTTTTCAATTTCAACGGACTCCCTCACAATTCTCTTCGGTAGGTTTTCGCAGGTAGCAAGCATCCTAGTGTTGGGAAAATCGATTTTATGTCCGGTGTTTAGAATGTGGCGTACTAAAGAAGAAGTTGTTGTTCTGTTCTTTACTGCGTTCATGTGTTCATCTCTCCTTGCGCTAATCTTTCTGTTGGTCTGTCCGATATAAGAAAGGTTGCATTGTTTGCAGGGTATTTCGTATACACCTTGATTTTCTAAGGGGATTTTGTCCTTTGGTGTTGGTAGAATGTCTCTGATTTTTCTGCTGGTCGTGTAGATGGGGTGATGTTGTGTCGTTTGAGTACTTTGCCAATTTTGTCTGTTATTCCTTTTATATAGGGTATAAGGGCTTTATTTCTCTCCTCTTCGTTTGCCTGCGGTTTCTCTTTTCTTTTGAGTGCGCGTTGGATCGTTTGTTTTTTATATCCATTTTGTATTAAGGCGTCTTCAAGTTTGTTCATTTCTTCCTCAAGGTGGTCTGCATCTGTCAGTAACTGGGAGCGGTGCGTTAGGGACTTTACTACGGCAAAATGTTGAAGCGGGTGGTGGTGCGAGTCGGCGTGGAGATATCTATTGGTATGGGTTGGTTTGCGATAAACTGTGTGTCCAAGTCTTCCATTGCGACAAAACATATATGTTATATATATATATATATATATATATATATATATATATATATATATATATATATATATATATATATATATATATATATATATATATATATATATATATATATATATATATATATATATATATATATATATATATATATATATATATATATATATATATATATATATATATATATATATATACAGGGTCTTCATTAATGTTTGTAAACCACGTGACCAAAAATGTTGCGGGTTGCCTATTCAGAGGTTGCACAAAATTTAATAAAATATCCCTAGAAATATTCATTGGCGCCGGGCATTTTAAATATTTTAAAATCGATTTTATGTCAAAAACATTTTTTTTAAGGTTAGAAAATTTACCATTTATCATCATTTTTTCAAGTAATTGTAATTTAAACCAAGTTATTCCAGCCTTTTTGGATAATTTTTGTATGCATTTAGTTTTGAGTCTCTTGTTTTTCAATAATTTAATTTGCTAGATTTAGGTACAAAAAATTCTAGTCAAGGAAACGAGGGAGTTTTGTGCAGTAAGATGGATTTGAATGCGGTTTTTTGCATTCGATTCGTACGTCTACAAACTTTGTGAACAAATTTAATTATTGCAAAATGAAAACCTGCATTTCTGCGTTAAAAAAATCATTTTTAAATTACATTTTAAGGTTTGCAATTATAAAAAATGTATAACTAGGTAAATAATGATGAAAATGAGAATTTGTTACTCGGGAGTTTTCAAGGTCGCTGACTATGAGATTGGCAAGGGCCTACGGAGCACCTGGTGCGCGCTAAGGATAGTGTAAACGTGGTCTAGTGGAGTTTTACGACAGTTGGACCGACATTAGCAGGATTTGTTGTAAAACTTTAGAAGACGACGTTTACACCATCCTTAGCGCGCACCAGGTACTCCCCAGGCCCTTGTCAATACCATATGAGTGTTCAACGACCTCGAAAACCCCCGAGTAACAATATCCAGCCCATTTGCATCATTATTTACTTAGTTATAATTTTTTTATAGTTGCAACCTTTAAGATGCATTTTGAAAATGCAAAAATGCAGTTATTTATTTCCCATTAATTAAATTTGTTTTACAAAGTTTCTATATGTTTATACAATTCGAATGCAAGAAACCGCATTGAATCCATCTTACTGCACAAAAAATCCCTCGTAAGGCCTATTTTGGTGCCATGTTCCCTTGACTATGTTGGGTTTAGCGAAGATCTGTTAATATATTTTATTATACCTTTGGATTTTAGTCAATTTAAACTTAATAGGAAAATTTAAGTTGCATTAACTCTTAGTTTACACCTTATTCATATTATTTAAATAAAACTACTCGACTTAAAATGATTGACATGACATGGATTTATTTTTACATTATTAATAAATTACACATAATAAAAAAAAATTAGGAGAATTATTACATGCTAAAAGAAATAAAGATAAAACAATGTACAAAAAATTCCAATTATTTTAACCGGTCAAATGAAACCACGTTTCATCAGAGTAAGGTTCAAAACATCATTCATTGTTAAGAATCTCATCAAACCATTGACAAAACTGCACCCTCTTTCTAAAATCTGTTGAAAGGAATTCTTGCAATACTGTGACCTTATATGGATGCATTTCCAAGTTTTTGGTTAGTGCTTTAGGGCAAGAACTAACAAACATTTCTAAAAAAAATATGGCACTGTAAACATCAATTTCAATTTTTATTTAAAATAGTATCTTTACCGGACTAAGTAGACAACTTCTCCACTGATTTCTTAGGAATGTGCTCCATTCGAGCATGTTTATCAAGAACAGGTTCTGTAAGCACGGTAGGCCTTCCAGTGAACTTGCCCTTACAAATGCAATTCTTGTTTTCAAAGCCATTGATTAGCACATGTCTGATGGACAAATGTTTTGTACTCAACAAGATTGTCAGGAAACATTTCTCTAAACTGGTCCATGCAACTTTGGAGAGAATATGACCAAGTTCCATCCTCATTACGAGTTGCACTTCTAAAATGTGCCATTATTATAAACGCAACTTGTTCCGCAATCCACATTTTAAACATTTTCTAAAAGTAAACAAAACAGTTTTATTTCCGTAACCTCAATAACAAAAACACATGTAACTTACCTTTAAAACTCGAAATATGAAAAGTATTTCTGAAAAGAACTGTTTTAAGCTTGTAAGGTTCGTTTTCAAACATAATTTGATCAAAAAAATCTAAAACTTTTTCCAAAAAAAACTATCCAAAAACCAAATACCGCTAACGCCAACAATGGTCTGTCAGTAGTGTCAGTCAAGTCTACTGTCGAAACAGAGCTTGCTGTGTTGCCAACACTAATATTTTTCCTCATAAAAGGTGTGTTCTTTGGACCACTAACCAGCACTGATTCTATTTTTTTGGAATTTTAACATTTTAGGAGGTTATTATAATCAGTAATAATGACTTACACATGTTTTGCTTTGTTCGGAGTTTAGAAGCTGGTTAATTGTCACAGAAAAAAATAAATGTCGGCAAAAACTTTATGAACTTTTTTCTATCGTGGCAACATTGTAAATAGGAAAGAAACCAAGCAGTGGAGCCACTTTTCCAAACCAAAATCGCGTGGTCACGTGGTTTACAAACATTAATGAAGGCACTGTATATATATATAAAGTTTTCTGGGTATATGGCTCCCAAATGAAAAAATAATAATAATATTGTTAGAGGTATGCTTTTTGCTAATCAAATTAAAATTACGGGAACTTTTTCTATATTTAAATTCTATAACAAGGCTTATTATAATATTATATTGCAGTCGGGCGAAAATTATTACTTCAGAACCCCTGAACTAATAAGTGGCCATTTTTTCCTTTGTTAAAAAGTGTCTGCTTTGCGATTTTTGAATATCATGGCCATGCCCACCTAGATGAACGTTGCATTGGAATTAGTCTGTTAGATGGCACCAAAGTCATTTAAATCTCTCCTCATTTTTACAAAGGATTGTTTTATAGACTTGCGAGCCTTCGTCAGTCGTGTCTTGGCTTACAGCGGATGTGACCATCCCCAACAGGGGTAAAACATGTAGCCGACTTGGCCACACCCGAGGTTTCTATCCTCTTGGAAATCCCATAATTTTAATGCAATTAGCAAAAAGCATACCTCTAACAACGTTTTTAACGACATTTTTAGTTTCTTGCTTCTTAAGTGGGGAAATACCTGTAAACGCTTAAATTTTGCCTGATTTTCATATGTTTTTTTAAAGAGTCATTTTATATTTGTGAAAAGCGGCATCTAGTTTATTTAAATATTAAAATAATATAATCAAGTATTCAAAATGAGGGATATACACTAAATTCTTCTTAATCGGCCAGCATTGTAGCTTCGGATCTACTGAACCTGAAAAAAAAATTAAGAAAAAAAATTCGCGGCATTAAATTTTTGGAAAAATAAATTTTTCTTTGATAAAATTATAAAAAAAAATTATATTAGTAGGATCATATAGAAAATAATATCATTAAAAAGATGTGTGCAAAATTTCAGAGAGATCGATTAATAACTTTTTCAGTTATCGTGGACACCAATTTAAAAGATATGGTTCTAAGAAAAAGGCGTCTAAAGTTTAAATACATACTCGTATATATACGTTTACTCTCTATAATATAAGAAATAGTAAAAATTAAGTTCTAAACATTTGGTAACATATTCTTAAAGATTATGCTAACATTTATTTTTTTTTTCAATATTTTTTGAAAATTTAAGGATATCGTCGTATTTTTTAAGTACACGAAGAAGTAAACAATTCAAAAAATATATAATTATCTCGATTTTTTTTTATTTTTACGAGAAAAATTACAATTTTAGAAGAAAACACTCCGCCCTATTTTTGAACTAACCAGAACCAACTCGAACTAACCAGAACTAACAAACAAAAAATTCTAAACAATTAACTAATTCTGGTTAGTACTGGTTATTTAATTATTTTTGATTAGGTAGTTAAAAAAAGGAAGAATTTTTTCTCGTTGTTCATTTTTTACGTACTATTCGAAAAAAAAAACCACGAAATCCTTAAGAAACCAGAAAATTTCTTTAAAAAATCCAAAAATTTATTTTTTTGGCATTCTCATGGTTAAGCTATTCTTTGTTCAAAAAGCGCCATAAAAATGGACAAAATGAAAAAAAAGCTTGATATCCCATTTTTCCCATTTTTTATAGCTAAAAATAGGGTGGACCTTACTTCCATTGCAACAATTTTAAAAAACATAGTTGTGCGTACGCAGCAAAAAAAAATACACAAGATATCTGTAAACTGCAAAAACACCATAACGAAAGAATAAGTTAACAACGTGAAACTTTATTGTTACACAGGTGTAATAACTTTGAAATAAAATAATTCGATATAAATTGAAAATATTTTTCTCTATCCTCAAATCATGTTGAAGACATACATCATCTACAAAAATTCGATTATACAAAAGAAAACGATGCGATGGAAAAAACAAAACCAATTGTGTCATGGATATTGCTCGTCTCAGACAGTGACAAATCGATAGTCATATATTGTTATGAAAAACATTTATTTTTCTTATTGGCTGGTCTGTTAAATTTAGAAAAAAAAGGTTTTGGTTTGGTTTAAACCAAAATATTTTTGATGAAAATAGATTGATTTGAATAACTTAAAAAAGTATTTAAAACTGATATATCGCAATAGAACACTCCGATAACATTTTTTTTAAAATAGTACCGTGGGGTGGAACAAACCTTATATTGCCCAATTGGATGGGCGACCGTTATTTTCTAACATAAACCCTAGACTGGGTCAAAAAACCGAATGTTTTTTCTGAGTGGAACACTGCAAAAATATTATTTAAGTTAATTAAAAAAAGTTATCGTCAAAATTTGAGGTCTATCATCGCGAATTTCAATTTTTTATATCTGTACGCAGCTTTCGCTTAGATCTTCTCAACAACATATCTGAAAAATATAATATATAATATATATATATATATATATATATATATATATATATATATATATATATATATATATATATATATATATATATATATATACGTTTAGTAAAAAAGAGTTTTATTAGCCCTAGACCGAATCCCCAAGAATTTAGAATCTTTGTATTCAACTAGTCGGTCAAGACTACCCTTCCACTTTTATATATATATATATATATATATATATATATATATATATATATATATATATATATAATTAAGCTGATTGTTTCTTGGGTATGAGGTTTTCTGTATAATTCAAACAACAATATTTCTTTACGTTTCGCACCTACATGGAGGGCTTTTTCAAAAGATTTTTTTATTGTATTTTCATGATTTTAAAAATATCATCTACAAAAATATATCATTAGGCATACAACTTAAAATAATAATATAGAGATATAGGAAATTACATTTGTAAAAATTTGAGTCTAAATTATTTCATTATATTTACGTCAATAACAATTAAATACTAACAATTATGATAAGACATACATTTAAAACTTAAAAACTTAAAAACAATTTATTTTATTGTTGTTCACTTTTATTAAATCAAAAAGTACGTACCCTGAAAAAACATATTGTTGGCATCATTTATAACAGGTAGATGCACTGTCGGTAGCAGGAAGGATGAGTATTTTAATTTGTGTTTTTTATAGTAAAAAAATATTTAAGAAAATGTATAAATACGACATTTTCTTAAATATTTTTTTACTATAAAAAACACAAATTAAAATACTCATCCTTCCTGCTACCGACAGTGTGCATCTACCTGTTATAAATGATGCCAACAATATGTTTCTTCAGGGTACGTACTTTTTGATTTAATAAAAAAGTGAACAACAATAAAATAAATTGTTTTTAAGTTTTTAAGTTTTAAAATGTATGTCTTATCATGTAATTGTTAGTATTTAATTGTTATTGCACGTAAATATAATGAAATAATTTAGACTGCATATTTTTAAAGTAAATTTCTATATTCTATATTATTATTTTAAGTTGTATGCAATGATATATTTTTTAGAATTTTTAAAATCATGAAATACAATAAAAAAATCTTTTGAAAAAGCCCTCCATGTAGCACAGTGCTTCGAACTGTGGACAAAAATCAAAAAACCTGCTTTTTCGAATTAAGAATGTTTTTATATATTTTTTGTTGGGAATCGTCAAATATTCCTAAAATGGGCATATTTTCTTTTTTTACCTAGTTATAAGATAGTTACGAGTCAGAATAAAAATAGAATTTAAATATTTGTAGTTTTAACTATCGCTTAGGTTCATTAGTTCCGTTATTATTAATATCAAAAGTTTTTGTGATATAGAACCAAAAGAGGCAGGTATGTAGTTTATGATGTATTTTTTTGCCGTGGCTAGTTTTTTATAAACACGACATTTTTAGTTGGTTATTGTACGTGTATTAGAGAAATAATTTAAACAAATAAATAAAATATGGCTAAGCTTTTATAAAATACACCCCCAAACACCTCTGCCAATTTTTGTCATTTTACTTTCTTGACATTGAGCATTTTAATTCAATATAGGTTTGCTGCTACTGCTTGCGACTTATTAAGCTAAATTTGTTTTTAGCTCAGCATGTTTCTATTAAACATGCCGATATTTTTAAGAAGTGGCTTACTCTGGAGAAGACACAAAAACTAGCAGGATTGCAAGTCACCTAGTGGACTTACTACATTTACATGACCTTGAGGAGTCTCTTTTCCAAACCTTATGTAAGAGCTGTGAACTTGTTTCTTTAAAAATCAAAACAAAATGTGTGTGCAAGAAACAAAAATCTATTTGAAAAAAGGCACTCCGTTTGGTTGAACACTGAGTTTCAGTTACCTGAAAGCATAAAATAATTGTTTTTTGTGATGACTTAAATCAACCTGGTCCTAGCCGTGGGCGTGAAAGGCCTCAAAGGGTTTTCAGAAGAAGTCTTAAAACAAAATGGCGTAGAGTAGAAGACCTTGTTAATTTAAGACAGCCTGAAGAACTTCGTTTCGCTGCCGATATTGCCGAGTCCTTAAGTCATAAGCAGCGAGACAAAAGTAACTGCGAACCCAAAGGCCTTAATATCCACCAAGCTATTGCATTATATCTAGATTTAAACCTTTCTGAACGAAAATACCAAATTCTCCGGTCAGTTGTTAATGCTATTCATGTAGATTGTTTTCCCAGCCTATACGCAATAAGAAATGCCAAAAAAGAGTACCTTCCAGCTGCTATGGCAGTCACTGAACAAACAGCCGAAGTAGAACTGCAAGAATTGTTAAATAAAACCACCGACAGCATTTTAAGGACAATTCATTTAGATAAAAGTTGCACTTTAAATTTAACGTGTAAGTGGGGCTTTGACGGGAGTTCAGGCCATAGTATCATAGTTTTTAATAGCCTTCTCTCCTCTGAAGCTAAAAGATACCGCCAATGGAAACAAATTATGGGTGAACCCCCGTCCCTCATCAACTTTGTTTTGCAGGCCCATAAAATTTAGTTTCATTAAAGAAAACAAAGAAGTAATTAACAGAGAAAAATTCGAAATGAACAAAAAAATTAATTAGTTAAATAAATTTACGGTGTCACTGGAACAAATAACTGTTCAAGTTCAATGTTATTTACTATGGTAGATGGAAGTGTTTGTAACATTTTATCTGACACAAATGCAACTATGAAATGCTACATTTGTCAAGCAACTCCAGTACAAATGAATTTAAAAAATATATCTAAAAATCCTCCTATCCAAGAAAACTATTGTTTCGGTTTATCCACGTTACATTCTTGAATCAGGTGTTTCGAGTGCTTATTGTATATCGCATATAAGCTACCCTTTAATACTTGGCAAGTTCGAAGGGAAGAACATAAAGCAATTTTTGAAAATACAAAGAAACAGATACAGTTAAAATTTAAACAAGAAACGGGTTTTATCGTGGATAAACCAAAACCTGGCTACGGAACAAGTAATGATGGCCGTGCAGCTAGGAGGTTTTTTAGAAATCCTATACTAGTTCTCAAATTACTGGAATAGATAAAAAATTAATTAGAAATTTTTCTTTAATTCTGAGGATAATATCTAGTGGCTGCAAAATAAAGCTGGATGAATTTTTGCGTCTTTTAAATGAAACAAGAGATATTTACCTAAATTTGTACAACTGGTACTATATGCCCAGTAGTGTACATAAACTACTAATGCATGGTTCTGATATTATTTCTTCTTTTGATTTACCTATTGGGATGTTATCTGAAGAGGCTTCCAAAGCCTAAGCCCAATGGCGTAAAGAGTCCCGTAAATATCGCTTAGGGCACACACGGAAATCCTCGCGAGAATATTCAAACAAAGATCTAATGACATTCTTGCTTCTAACTTCTGATCCGCTTTTATCATTTACACGAAAAACTCGTTGTAAAAAATCTGCTGTATTTGATGCCGAAATGCATAAATATCTAATTTATGATAAGCAACAGCCCTCGGACGATGCATTTCCGGAAAATTTCATTTCAGAACTAGATATAGAAGAAACAATATCAGAGTCAGATTCGGATTAAAAACTCCCCTATTTTGCTCCTTGAGAGTTTTTCTCATTTATGTGATTTGCACAAAAGTGGCTATTTTTTCAAAATATTTTGTTCAATTAGAACATTAGTTTAAATTTTTTGTGTGCAATCTATCCTTCTTTTGGTAATTTTCTGTATTAGTTTCAATAAAATATTTGCTATTACTGAAACACGCTGTATATTTAATTTTTCACTTTTCCCATTGAAAATTAAGCGTTTTAATATATTCTAACAAGTAAAGCTAAAAGTATAAAAATATCACGTAAACTGTGGGAGTTGTGATTTTTGTCCTAAATTCCCAAATACTCGAAGCACTGTGTGTAGGTGCGAAACGTAAAGAAATATTGTTGTTTGAATTATACAGAAAACCTCATACCCAAGAAACAATCAAGCTTAATTAGAATAAATGGTTTAAGAAATTTTGAAAAAATATATATATATATATATATATATATACAGGGTGATTCCACGTTGAGTGTCTATTAAAAGTTCTGGAAACCAAAACGAACTTTTTGAAATTTTCACACCCATAACAGGTAATAAGCTACATTTTAAAATTATTTTGGCAAGTGCAGCGTTGCCAGATCTAACCGAAACCAACGGCAACATTGTAATTTTAAATAGAACACCCTGTTTTTTATTGCATATTCGAATTCTGCATAAAATTCTAAGTAAGTTTTATTAACATCTTCCTTTACCTATATCTTGCCGTTTTTAAAAAATAATTAATCACTATTTTTTAAAGGAAAATCACCATGTTAAAAAGGTTTGATATTTACGTGCCTAACCGAGCTGGATACTAGAAATTTTTTATGGGGTTAGAAAATGCATGTATTTAAAAGATCTACATGCTTTTATAGCAATATATCCTACAGGGTGTCCCAAAAATTTTGCATTTTTACCGATATTAAATAATGATGAAAACTCAATTTTTTTAAATACAACATACTGTATTTTATCCTATTTTTAATAGACCAATAATTTACCTACAAAACGTCCATACATGTTTCTATACCCATCTGTCACCGTTTTTTAAATACAAACGAATTTTAATTTTTCCCTGCTTTTAAATACTATCTACAGTAAACCACCGGCTTAATTTACAATTTACCTAGGTAGGCCATGGAAGTTTGTATTTTAAATTGCTCTAATCACTATTTGACATATAAGGTAAAAATTATTTAGTTTGTTTAATTAATAAGGAATAAATGCTTAAAAAATTAAAATTTGCTTATATTCAAAAAACGGTGGAAGATGGGTATAGAAAGATGTATGGACATTTTGTAGGTTATTTGGTCTATTATAAATGGGATAAAATACAGTATGTTTATTTAAAAAATAAGTTTTAAATTATTTAATATCAGTAAAAATGCATTTTTTGGGACACCCTGTAAATATTGCTAAGATAGCATGTAGATCTTTTTAAATACATGCATTGTCAAGCTCCAAAAAATTTTAGTATCCAGCTCAGCTAGGCACGTAAATTAAACCTTTTAATATGGTAATTTTCTTAAAAAAAATAGTGATTAATCATTTTCTTTAAAACGGAGATAAGTATAGGATGTTAATAAAACTTACTTGGAATTTCGTGTAGAATCCGAGTATGCAATAAAAAATAAGGTGTTCCATTTAAAATTACAATGTTGCCGTTGGTTCGGTTAGATCTGGCAACGATGCACTTGCCAAAATATTTTTAAAATATAGCTTATCACTCGTTATGGCCGTGTCAACTTTCAAAAGTTCTTTTTGGTTCCCCAGAACTTTAATAGACACTCAACGTGAATCACCCTGTATATATATATATATATATATATATATATATATAATATAACCCTACAAAAAAGATTTGATTAAAAATTTTCTTCCTACAAGCCGATTTCACGTAATTTTGCCTTGAACATTGATCCGATTTGACGCTTTGATTTTTTACCTTTGGAATTTTGTAACTTGTTCCTAAAAGAGAACGACTTATTACTTTATAGAAAATTAAATGCTCTACCAAAAGGGTCTCTCTACATTTTTTGTTAAAGTCACTCTTTTGGAAGCAAAAAAAAACAATAAATAAATTTTTACCCAAACTTCAACCATGACTAATTTTTGAATGAGTCAATTTAACGAAAAATGAAAAAGAGACCTTTTTTGTAAAGTATTTAGTTTCCGTTCTTTCTTAGAAGCAAGTTAGTTTATCAGTTAAAAAATGCCAAAGTTAAAAAATTAAATTGTAAAATCGGATCAATGTTCAAGGCAAGATTACGTGAAAACGGCTTGTCGGAAAAAAATGTCAATCAAATCTTTTTTGTATGATATTTAATTTCCTACAAAATATATATTGTATAATATGAAAAAAATCGGGCCAGTCTAATGAACCCGAGAGAAATGTGTGATGTTAAGGGTTAGGACGGGTGGATGCGTTAATAAGAAGTAAAGGATTAAACCAAACTACTTTGTCTGTAGAATTTTTTACCTATTTTCAATATTTCTTATTTTAAAAGTTTTTTTTTATTTTTGCCCTTATCATTATCTTGTAATTAATAGGTGTGGTTTATTTTTTAATGTGTTCATTGGTTTAGATCGATGATTCCGAAAGGTTTTCTACGACCTGCAGGGGTTTCTATCAGCTGCCAATAACACACATTACAAAAAATATTTTGAGGTAAGCAGAGTCCACCTAAAATCGAAAAACATGGTATGCCGTTCACGGGACAAAAAAATAATGGAAAATAGTTTGTGGCATCTTTTCTTTTTAAAAATCCTATTTCATAGTACTTTTAATTGGGTAGTGTAGCCTTTTTAAAGCTAGTGTATACAGAGTGTTCCAAAATATGTGATGAATCTCTCGAAATCTAATAGAACACCTAAAAATAATATGACAAGTTCCCATAAACTTTTTTCCTATGGCCCTCCCCTACGGAGATACAGGTACCTAACGGACGCCCCTGGAAATCGTTTTTTTTTTAATAACTCTTAAACTACTAGGTGTAATTTAATATTTTTTTAATACAATAATAACTAAATAGGTCTTCTTAAAATGAACTCATTAAATCATGTTTGGCTTATTTAGTGTGTCAGGGACGGACTAGCTCTGACACAATAATAGGAATTTTATTAACATCCTGTATAATAAAGTCGCAAAAATACCATTTTTGGATAGCTTTAACTTTAAATTAAAAAAAGTGGTTCTGTATTGACATCGATTAAATCAACTGTTTACGAGAAATAAAATAATCATGTCACAATCAATCTTTATACATGCTGTTTTCTAATTGTACGTCAATATTTAGGAAAGCAATTTTTGAGTCCATTTTAAGAAGAAAACTTTATATGACCGTATGTCCTAAACGTTCTAACTTTTGAGATACAGGGTGGTAAAATTTTCAAAAATAAATAATTTATTATTAATATCTGTAATACCACTTTAGATATTTTAATGAAATTTGGCATAAATGTATTAGAAAGCATTTTTTAGTGTTTAACCACAACTAACCAATCCCAAGTAACACAAGATGGTCCTTTATATCATTTTCTTCTTTATAGAAGTTTTATAAAGGCGTCCAAAGACCTTTAAATATATTTATAAAAGAGTTATTTGACACTAAATAGTTTTTTAAGCAATATGGCTTTTTTATATAGTTGTAAAAACTTTCTTAAAGCTAATTAATATATCTTTTATATACTTGCTTTAACAAGACTTTATAAAAGTGACAACCACAGCTGTTAGAGAGTTTTCAGCGTATTTATCTGCATAATTGCTTTATAAGCTACCATATAAAGCACAAATAAAACCTCAATTGTGCCATTAATTTAAACCTTTTTATAAAACCCTTATGGAGTAATTTGCGTATGTTTATCCCAATGCTTTATAATTAACGCCATTATAAAGGTATTTTTTAAATGCTTTGTTGTAGTATTTAACAGGTTTTTTTAAGTAGTCAGCAACGAAATAAAATTTCTATAAAGCAGGCATACCCAGCGGTAAGTTATTCGGCTATTTTGTCGTGTGTTTTCTAAGCTAAGCTAAACTTATTGAAATTGACGATGACGAGAAACGGGAAAACTAGCTATTAGAATAAGAAAATTAAATCTTAAACGATGACGTGCTTTTAAGAAGTCGGTACACCTACTGAAATTAAAAAAAAATATATATTTTTTATTAAAGAGATACGAAAATGAGCCAGGATGTTTCAGGTTAGCTATATCTTCTTAAAGCACTTAGTAGCTATATTAAATAATAGGCTACCAAACATTTTACGGTCAGATCCGCGGATACTGCTTAGCACTCCACGCAAAGTATTCGTTGCCGGTCTTTTGGGAGTTTACACGTCAGCCGTATCGGCGATGAAATTGCAGTTCGCACAGGCTGTTTTGATAAGAAAAATGTATAATGAATGTTTTAAGACAATTAAGCCGAAACGACAAAAATGTTATATCTACAGAAATAGTTAAAATTATTAGATAAGAAGGTAATGCATGCAATAAATCTTAAAATAAATAAAGGTACATCAAACGTGCAAATAGCCACTAACTGTTATAGAGCCAAATGAGATATAACAACGCGATTAGCGCCCTCTGTACACTATTCGAAGTTCTAGAGGGTCGCAATAATTCTTTTATAAAGCTGTTATAAAGCAAACCCTTAAAAAATAGTTTTAGTTAATATAGAATATTTCGCAACCATTGCCATTCTGACCAGTTTGCATGTCGCCATTTAATTTTTCTCAGGATGTTAGGGCCGCCATTGTTGCATAAAGCAATTAAATTGCGTATTATTCCTTTCATCTCTAACTAGTTTGTGTTTTAATAATTTTTTCGGGATTAAAGTATGGAAATTTAACATCTAGTAACATTTTAAAGGTTAAAAAAAACGACATAAACAATAAATGTTTGATATAATTTTTTTCAATCCAATTTTTAATTATTTTCAAGGTGCCTTGATAAATATAGAGCTAAAACTATATATTTTATCAGAGAAAAATCCATCGCAAGTGAATTTCACATTCTGCATATGCGAAACTTTCCTAAAATGAGTTATTTATTTTAGGTGTAATATATATGTATATCGTAGATCAGTCTGCTTTTATTTCCAGTCGTGTTCAATAATATAAAAAAAAAATCGGCAAGGGCGACAACCATAAAATACCTTTTAAAAAACAATTTTTTTCCAAGTTTACTTATGCAACTGAAATAAAGTATTTATTCTGCAAATTGCTGTCAACTTGCTATCGGCTAGTGAAAAATGCGCATGTCTGACAAGCTGTTTAATCGAATATGTAGCTATCTAGTGACATTGCTAGAGTATCTATAAAGTACACATATATCCGTTTTATTACTGATGAATTTTGTACCATAATAAACCCTATTTATAATGGCAAATTATAACGCTTTAATAAATTAGCTGTATAAAGTGCGCCTATTTTGGGTATATAAACACTATGTTAGGTTTTTAGAGAACGTTGTATAGAACAAATAATAAAACATTGGGCTGATAATTTAGTGATGTAGCGGTTCTCTCAGCTTTTAAAAAGCAAGTTGTGATACTTGGGATTTTTTTTATTTCCAGCAGTGGCGTTCGTACAGAATTTAACCTGCCTATTTTGGCAAATAAAAAATATCGTACACTAAAAAATGCTTCTTGATACATAGTACATGTATGTCAAATTTCATTAAAATACCTAAAGTGGTATTACAAATATTAATAATAAGTGATTTATTTTTAAAAATTTTACCACCCTGTATCTTATAAATTAAGACCTTTAGGACATACCTTTATACGAAGTTTTCTTCTTAGAATGAAGTTAAAAATTGCCTCTTTAAATATTGACGTTCAATTAGAACACACACTGTATAATGTAAAAAAATTACCAACAATAATATTTTATTTCTCGTAAACAGTTGACAATTTTTTTTAGTTTTAGGTTAAAACTATCCAAAAATAATAATGTTAAGCCTTTACCATACAGGGTGTTAAAAAATTGCTATTATTGTGTCAGAGCTAGTCCGTCCCTGACAAACTAAATAAGCCAAATATAATTTGATTGGTTCAATTTAAGAAGACCTATCTAGTTACCATCATATTAAAAAAAAATTAAATTAGGCCCAGTATTTTAAAAGTTATTAAAAAAAAAAAACGATTTCCAGGGGCGTCCGTTATGTACCTGTACCACGTCCGTTAAGTACCATGGGACACCCTGTATATAATAATATTGTATTAATATGTATTGTACGAAAGCAAAGAAGATAAACAAAAGATATTTATCATACTACACTTAAAAATTGCTAAAGGGGTCCGTTCTATTTTTCTCTTATCATATCATCCATTACTTCTTGCCGTTTGGCTAAGGACTAGAAAAACGGGCAAAAGGCTCAAATTAAGGACAGAAGCCAGAGAAAGATTTATGTGGATCATTAGCATTATAATTAGAGGATTTATTTCTGGTAAAAGTGGAAGTTACGGAGGACTGTAGTCAGCTGGATTAACGCTGTAGCGAAGTGATCGTAATGTAATTAGTTAAGTTTGGAAGAATTTTATTCCGGAATTATTTTTTTTACTGTGAGATATACGAGGTATGGTTGGAAAATAACTGGCATGATTTTCTGTAAGACAAATTACGCAAACCTCAAGGTTAAACACAATGAACTCAAGGACTAGAATTAACTCATCGCCGCGCCGGTTTAAAGGCCGGGTGTTTGGTATAGTGATCTTTTTGTTTTTGTTTTGGAAGAACATAAACAAAGTGCCTAATCTTAAAAATCAAAATCAAGTATATCTTTAAAATGTAATAAAAGTATTCAAAACATTGGTTTTTGTGTTAACATGGGCAATATCGATTTAAATATAAACATTTTTTGATATGACATTTCTAATTAATGATTATACTAAAGGACGGCTCAGTTCCATTTAACCTACGTTGGAAAATTTCAACGACTATATATACTAAAGAACTGCTGAGATTGCCAAATTTGTCTGCTAAGGTCAAACTCGCTGTGACGTCATTACCGGTGCTGGCAGAAAGCGCGTATATGTGTTGTATAGCATTTTCTGTGAATTTAGAAAAATATTTCCTAATGCAAAATAAATTGTAAGCAAAATAAGGATCCAATGCATTTAAAAATATTGTCTTTACATTCAAAAAAAGGATAATATAATTTTATATGTGTAATAAATTAAATTTAAAGCGGCAAAATTACATTATACAATTTCAATTTCAAAAGCTCTTTATTATTTTCAATAAATACTATACATTGTACATCTACAAGTTATGTTACAAGTAGCCTTGCCGCGCACAGGACATCCAGCCGCTGGCAAGAATCGGATCTGGCCAAGGGACAGGGGCGCGGATGAAGCCATTAGCAGATTACACAACGGTATTCGGATTTAGCAGCATTATTTCGTGTGAACTTAATATTGCGTTGAGAGTTAGTTTTTGGCGGAAAATAGTATGATGCATTTGTGTTGTTTGTAATGTTCAAAGTTGATTTATGTTTCTATCGGAAAAATTTAGTCAAAAAACCCATTTGATACTTTCAGGTACAAAGTAGATATACCTGTATTTTGTGGTTTTGTTCATTTATTCATTCATTCATTCTTTATTCACATTCACTCTTTCTTTTTTACTCTCGCTTTCGTACTTCATTTATATTATTAAGTTGATATAGTTGGGTTATTGTGGTTTATTGGAAAGGAAATTGGTATAAAGGAAGACGGTAATAAATGGGTTTGTGTGTTGGGTTGTCGTTTTGTCTTGTTCTTGTCAGTTCTCTTGTAATATTGCTATTTTGTGGTTTGGTTGTAAAAAAATTGTTTGTTGTCGATAATAAATATTGTAGTATCGTCTGCATCTTAGTGGCCTCGTGCATGTCGTCGATTCTGGCATATCTGCCAGCACCGGTGACCGCACGAAGAACTTTGTTTTGAAATCTTTGAATTCTATTAAGTTGTGTGTTTCAAACACAGGACCATGCGGGGGCGGCATAGGTTATTACAGGTTTTATTATTGTGTTGTATAGGATAAGTTTATTATGGGAGGAAAGAGGGGACCTGGGGGAAAGAATGGAATATAGAGCTTATTGTGCTATGAACGCCTTACGCAACGCGTGGTTCACGTGTGCCACAAATTTCAACCTTGAATCGATGATCACTCCAAGATATTTGATCTGTCTAGCAGGCAATATCGGCGTGTCATCGATTCGTATGGGTATAGGTAATCGATTATTAGTGAACTTGCGCGTTGCGATAAGACACTCATATTTGTTTTTATTGATATTTATTTTCCATTTTTTGTAGTAGGGTAAAAGGGTTTGAAGGTGATATTGGATGTGAGATCTGGCTACTATTGCCGAAAACGAAGTGGCATAAACCAGCGCGTCATCGGCAAATAAAGCCAGATTTGTGGATGGGTATTTAGGAATGTCGGAAAGGTATACATTGAAAATTTTTGGACTCAAGACTGAGCCCTGAGGGACGCCAGAATGGATGTGTTTGGTATTTGAGATGGAATTGCCAACTCTTAACGGAAAAGTTCTGCCCGATATGCAGGAGTACAATAGTGCCACTACATAAGTGGGAAGGCCAGGAACATATAGAAGCTTCCATATGAGGCCGTTATGCCAGACTGAGTCAAAGGCCCTCTGGATGTCCAGGGACAACAACACGGTGTTTTGTCCTCTATTGAATTTGTCCAGGATGTGTTGTATGACACTGGACACCAACAGTACCGTGCCCAGCTTCTTCCCGAAGCCGAATTGCTCGTCCGGTAGACCAGCCTCAAATTGGAAGTCCTCAAGTATGCAAATTATGGCCCTCTCAACCACTTTGCTTGGAGCACTTAGCAACGCTATCGGTCTATACGATTTAGGCAGGTGTTTCAGCGAGATGTTGGCAATTCCATCTTCGCCAGGTGCTTTATTGTTTGGTAATTGTTTAATGATTTCAGAAAATTTTTTAGGTTTGATGAATATTTTGGAAAGAACAAAAGGAGGAATTGGGTATTTACGGGATACAAGGTCCCGTGGTTGTTTCGTTATGTTATTTTGGTCGTCAGTCGTGTTTGGAGTGCCGCTACACACGCTGGCTAAGAAGTTAGCGAGTGTCTCGGCTTTTTCCAGGTCTGTCTGGGGGTGGTTTGGAGTGAGAGAAGCGATTTTGTTGTGTTTCCTTTTAAATCTTCTGGTTAGCTTCCAGAGAGAATTGTCTTGCTTTGACAATCCTCTCAGGACTTCTGACCAGGCGTCTTTTTTTGTTTGTTTATTTTTTGTCTAATTGTGTTTTGTAGTTCCAGTAAGTATACAGACATAAAAGATATTTACACAAATTGATTTAGAAAAATAAATCACAATAAAAATGTGAAAATATCGGGGTCACAGAATATTTGGTTCTTTGGCTTGAAACCCAAAATATTATGACAAGTTTCCATAAACTTTTTTCCTACGAGCCTTTCCTACGGAGATACAGGTACATATGTGATGCCCCTGGAATTTGTTTTTTTTTTCATAACTTTTAAAATACTGAGCGGTATTTAATATTTTTTAATATGATGCTTAAAATGAACCCATTAAATTATATTTGGCTTATTTAGTTTGCCAGGGACGGACTAGCTCTGACACAATAATAGCATTTTTTTTAATACCCTGTATGATGAAGGCTCAACAATATTATTTTTGGATAGCTTTAACCTTAAACTAAAAAAAAGGTATTTTTGATTGACATCGATAAAATCAACTGTTTACGAAAAATAAAATATCATGTTTGGTATTTTTTTTACAATATACAGGGTGTTTTTTAATTGTACGTCAATATTTTGAACGGCAATTTTTGGGTCCATTTTACGAAGAAATCTTCATATGAACGTATATCCTAAACCTCTTAACTTTTGAGATACAGGGTGGTAAAATTTTTAAAAATAAATCATTTTTTATTAATGTCTAATTTATTTTTGAAAATTTTTGACTTTGTTTCTTAAAAGTTAATACGTTTAGAACACACGTTCATATGAAGCTTTCTTTTTAAAATGAATGCAAAAATTGATTCCCTAAATATTGACGTACAATTAGAAAACACCCTGTATAATTTAAGAAAATTTACCAACAATGATATTTTATTTCTCGTAAACAGTTGATTTTATCAGTGGTGTCTATCAAAAATACCTTTTTTTTAGTTTCTGGTTTAAGCTATCTAAAAATAATATGATTGAGCCTTTATCACACAGGATGTTAAAAAAATTGATATTATTTTGTCAGAGCCAGTCCGTCCCTGCCAAACTAAATAAGGCAAATATGATTTATTGGGTTGATTTTAAGAAGACTTATCTAGTTACCACCATATTAAAAAAATATTAAATTACGCCTAGTATTTTAAAAGGTATTCAAACAAAAACAATTTCGAGGGTAGTCCGTTATGTACCTGTAGGGGAGGGTTATAGGAAAAAAGTTTATGGGAACTTGTCTTAATATTTCTAGGTTTTCTATTAGATTCCAAAAGATTGCCAACATATTCTGGGACATCCTCTATAAATGGATGAATACATTTTAAAAATCGAATATTTCAGAAACGACTTTACATAACTTTCTAATTTTTTTAGGGAATAAGAATACTTATGTGAATTTACATACTAAATCTCATACCTTTTTGTGGAACTATACCAAAGTTATGGTAGGGTAGGCCGGAACTTGGCCTGGCGCACTATAGTGTTTAAATTATTCGAAATAAAATAAAAGATTACTCCATTAATACAAAACAAAATATTTAATTTAGTAAATATTTTATCTCCAATTAATTAGTAATTTATTTTACAAAAAAAGGACCGCTTAACCGAAACCTTATTATTACCATCACCGACTTACCGCAAATACCATCAGAAGACAGAAAAGGGAATATCGAGAAGCCAACGAGGTAATCATATCAGTTCCCTCAGGATGATTTTCCATCGATTTCTCGTTTAGTTAATCCCATTTCTTCCCAATAACCAGCAATATGAAGGATGATGAAATATTTTCTAAATATAAGAGTTTTGGTAAAAGAAATACTGTTAAGATAGACAATTAAATATAAATCTTATATGCGGCTAACTTATTCTATCTTTTTTTTTTTTTTTGGTCTGATGGCCTTACAAACTGGTGTATTGGCCATTATTCTATCTAAAGGTGTTGAATGCCATGAAAATAAATATTTATTTTTATTTTAAAATCGTTTTAGAGGGTTTTTGAGTACTTTTCATCTTTTTTAAGAAAAGCGCTTAGACCCCTTTACCTTTAGTCCGAGGAGAAAACTTTTTAAGCGAATGCAGCAACCCCTATGCCCGGGGCCAATTTGCCCCTAAAATCTTTAATGGAAGTTGTACCTTGCTTGAAAGCTACTTTGATTATTTTTATGTACCGGGTGTACTAATAAGAAAGGACGCTGACTGTATCTCGAAAACTAAACTGCTGGACACTCGAAGTGCATAACGTAATTTTTTGGGGTATTTTTGAGTTCGATATTTTGAAAACGGTAAACGATATTAAAATGCGGTTTTTTTATTATCTCTAATGCCCCCATCAGGAAAAAAATACACTGACCACATACAGGAGTGTAAAGAAGTTTACATTTGGTTTTATTCCATTCCATTATTATTTAAAATTTTATGATTTTGCATATTTTTATGCATTGAACATTCAGAACTAGAGAAATTTTATTAAAAAGTAATTTATTTTGATTTCGTTACTTGATTTACCTTAATTAGACTCTTTTACCGAAACGGTTTTTTGTATTCCACTCTAACCTCACTTTTAAAGAAATTGGCGGCGGAAAGCATTAAAACTAATGTTTAAGAATATTGTAAAGTGTTTTTTAAATCCACTTGACTTTTTAGAAGTAAATGATTATTATAAGCAAATTCTAGCATTATAACGCCTATAAAACGGTGGTACCAGTCACAATTTCGATAGAGTCCGTGGCCTTCTTTTTTTATTTTTATAATTTAGATTTCCGACAATATGATATTTTAATAGGAGAGAAACTTATAGTCGTTTGTGCGTAATAATAGAAGTATGCCCTTTTTTTAGAACTCCTCTTTGTTGCATATCATGTGCACTATATTTTATTTATCAAAACATATTTAAGGTACTCCTTCTTTTTAAAATTGCGATAAACTTAAGATAAATGTAGGTACAGTATATTAAAATGTTAAGTAGAACCTAAAAATATAACAATATACACAAATATAAAAAATAAAAAAATTGCCTTTGCTTTTTAACAGAACCGGCAACACTGTATAGCTTAAAATATTTCTAGACGATAAAGCGTGTCCTCTTATGTAAGTGACTTACTGTTTTCAAAGACTGCTGCTTAATTCATCGGAAACGTTTAAGGTACTATGGCCCGTACAAATAAAAAATTCCAATAAAACCCTACCACTAGTACCAGTCACCGTTTTATAGGCCTTATAATGCTAGAATTTGCTTATAATAATCATTTACTTCTAAAAAGTCAAGTGGATTTAAAAAACACTCTACAATATTCTTAAACATTAGTTTTAATGCTTTTCGCCGCCAATTTCTTTAAAAGTGAGGTTAGAGTGGAATACAAAAAACCGTTTCGGTAAAAGAGTCAAATTAAGGTAAATCAAGTAACGAAATCAAAATAAATTACGTTTTAATAAAATTTCTCTAGCTCTGAATGTTCAATGCATAAAAATATGCAAAATCATAAAATTTTAGGAATAAAACCAAACATTAACTTTTTTACACTCCTGTATCTTGTCATTGTATTTTTTTCTGGTGGGGGCATTAGAGATAATAAAAAAATTGCCCCAATGAGTTTGATTTGGGCTGTCCCTAGAATATTGGGGAATTTATTTGTTCCTTTATGTCAATAAAATATACCCTGTAAATCCCAAGAAAAGAAGAATTTCAAAAAACGCAAGAAATTATTTTTTTGTATTTAATTGAAGATTATTCTAGTGTATATAGGAATTTATAAAACTGCGTTTTGTAAAAAATAACTCTGGATAAAATTTTGTAAAAAATGCAGTGTTTTAGTTTACACCCTGTACAAACCTTTTCCGGTCACACCTGACTATCCATCAGCCAAAGATATAATCTACACACCCTGGGCAAACTAACATCGAAAACCGCATTTTAATATCGTTTACCTTTTTCAAAATATCGAACCTTAAAAATACTCCCAAAAAATACTTTATGCACTTCGAGTGTCCAGCAGTTTATTTATCGTACAGGCAGCGCTGGGAAAAATATTTTAAGCAAAAATGGTCAAACGAAATAGCTGGAAATTATTTTTAAGTTTCTAAAACTACCGCAAGATGGCGCAACAGCACCTGCAAATTAAAAATCATATTTTTTCTCAACATTAGCTGGTATTAGGTACAATTTTGATAAGGTTTAAGTGGGTACTTGTATAAAATAAAATTTAAAGCTCTTGTAAATGTCGTCCATTTCGGTGTCGGCTAGAGCGTAGTACAACCAATTAAGGGGCGTTGTTTAGGAAAACCTCGGGTTTTCAAGATTTTTTTGAGAAATTTATAAACGACGATATGTTTTTTTATGTTGGATTTAGAAGAGGATAAAAATACCTACACTTTGGCAGAAACCGCGTCTTGATAAGTAACCTGTTTTTCAAATGATAATATTACCAATTATTCAAAACAGCCTTTGTGACATAGTTAAGGAATAACTACTCGAAGGTAAAAAAAATACTGGAAACTATTTTAAAGTTTGTAAAAAAGAAGGGTCAAGTAGTAACTCGTTTTAGTGGTCTTTTATATTTCCTCACGGATATACTTACTTTAGCTCATTTGATAGAGCAATTTTTAATATGCAAGGTAGATTTAAAAAATTAAAATTTTTGAAGTTAATGATCAACGTTTATTTAAAAACTGGCCAAGTATGGAGTCCTCAGAGAAATCTAAGGGTCCAAAAAGTTATACAAAAAAAACACATTTTTGCGTTGTTTTTTTGTTTATTGCTATTTTGCAACAAGCCTAATACATATTGCGATTTATAATGAATCCTATCATGTAGAAAATTAAGTTACGAATGTTTTGTCTTCCCACAATTTTTTTCTACGGCCAACACTTACGAAGTTATGGGTTTAAGTAATAAAAATTGATTTTTTTTCGATATTTCGCACTTTTTTAAGAGAAAGCATGTCTTTAATCATATCATATTGTTCTGTGACACCTCGTATAAAACACGGATCTCAGTTTTACACCTTTTATTAGCAATCAGGTTCACCAACGTGTCTATGGTAACAATGTTTTGTAAGTCTGTTAAGTGATTAACTGTCTCTGTCATCAACTGAATGCTTTTAAAGTTGATCCAACTTTAGCCCTCTAATGGAGTTTCCTATCGCTTTTTATATAGGGTTGTGCCGATACCACATTTCAGATACCGATACCGACTCTTCGCTCCGATACCGATAATGTATCTAAACGTATCTGAAACTCAGATAAAAACTTGTTTTTAAAATAACGCTTTTATTAATTTATATTTACACTCAAAATAGTCAAGATTAAAACAAAACATATACCAGTTTAAAAGTAAAAATAGCCATTTTCTTTTTAATACGTTTTTGCTCATCTTCTTTTTCGGTGAGTAATCCAGCTTTATAACGAGGATCTAAGACCGTAGTAATTAAATATAAATATTTTTCTAACAAGTGCGCAAAGTGATACTTTTCCGCACGCGACTGCCGTTGCCCGAACGACGCAAAGCGGAGTTCGGGCAAGCAGTCAAGTGCGGAAAAGTCACTTTGCGCAAGCGTTAGGAACAAAATTATTCCTACGAGCGTTAGATAATACCAATATTAAAGCAATGATTATTTTTTAAATTATGTTTAATCTGAAAGAACTACTACAACATACTTATAAATGGGAATTATTTGTTGATAACATTTACAACAAAACAACAGTTATTAGCATATTGTAGATTAATTGCAGAACTTGTAATTTCATTTAGCGGGTGGCTTATGGAAGCGCTTTTTGTACGGCTTGATGAAGGTTGACTTAGCTCAGGAGGGGAGTTGTTCATGGTCAATATATTATTCGACATATCCTTTTTCTGATTTGGGGATTCATTAATGTAGCTCTTAGCTACAACCGTTGATTTCCAGCCCTCAAGTCGCTTGACATTTGTAATTCCTTCTCCAGAATCCGCTAACATAGTCGCAGAGGATCGACGAAAACTATGTCTAGTGTCCTTCTGGACACTACAAAGATTCTGGAAGTGTTATTTTTACTGTCAGGAATTTTCACCACTATCAAATTTTCATTATCCTGTATGTCATCAATCATTATTTTTGTAAGTTCATCTCTCCTGCAAGCACCGGCTAATCCAAAAATTGTAGCAACTTTTATTTGAAGATAAATATTATCAGGTGCTTCTTTCATGAATCTTGAAACTTCTTCTTTGCTGAAAGTTTTTGATTTTTTTCGCCGGTATCCCACGTTTTGGTGTTTAAGTAGTGATGTTAGCTTGAAATATGAACCTAAATCAAGGTTCCTTTTCACTTTCAGGACACATTTTAACATAGAGTACTTACTCCATAAAGTATTAGGTTTATATGTTTTTTGCAAATCCGCAAAATAGGCCAAGAACACTTCTTCTTTTATACTTTTTGTCCCCTTGCTGGAGCACCAGTTTTTGAAATGACTATATTGATTCTCATATTTTTCACGAGATTTTGCTGGTAATAAATTCAAACTTAAGGTATTTGCTGCATCCAGAGGAGAATCTGGTAGCTCCCCATCGGAACCACTCATTTTAAATAATTATTTTTGTCGGATTTTTATTTAATTAAAAAA
>JAHBCN010010314.1:0-32450 GCA_019359885.1 Listronotus oregonensis | reverse complement strand
TTTCTTTACAGTCGCTACAAAAAAAAAAGTAAAACATAACTTGGTATGAAATCGTCAAAACTTTAAAATAATAACTAGGAAATTATTGAGTTTTAAAATGGAACATTATTTTAATGAGCGTGTTATTAATTATAAGTATGACAGTACCTATATATCTCAAATATGCTTTAGTACGAATTCCAAAGTAAAATGCAATTTTACGTCCCTACAAAACATCTCAAAGCAGAGTTACGCACTCGATTTTTTTTATCTAGTCTTGTAACTCATTGCACTTTGAATTTTATAGACTAAGTTTTATTCCATGTAATTACTTTAATTGAAATCAATTATAATGATAATAATATCATAATCATAATAAATCATATTGTAATTCGTTTATTTTTCTCATTTGCGAATATTCTTGTAATTTTACACCTTCATTTTTAAGCCGATCAGAGATTCGTTTTTTGTTTGGGTACAATAGAAACCCAAAATATTTTAGGAAATCCTACAGGATAACCTGGTCCATATTCAAAAATGGAAGTATTTATATCAAAATAATGACATATGAAACGGACTGCTTTAAAAATGAAAATTTAATTTTTTGTTTAGAAAATAACAGAAATTTTGGCTTTGACGTGGTTTAATTTTTTGCAAAAAATTGGCCCCCCCTTTCTTTTTGTGTTTGTAAATTAGAAGGATTTACCCGATATGAGGGGTGTTTGGGGGGCTTTTTGGGAAAAAAAGTATTTTTTTTCCCAACTTCCGCAATAATAAAAAAAAGGATGAAAATATTTAGGGCAAGAAAATGTGGTGGCCACTGCTTGACACCTTTACCATCATGCATTGCAGGATTGGAATACGTTCTTATATATTATCCTAGTGTCTCCTTATAATCCTAATGTGGGTGAAAATCTTTCTGTCATGTATATTTTAAAACCAAAATGTCTTCATTTTTAATTAGAATTAGAGAAAGATAACTAAAAAGTCATTTATTAGGGCTTAGTTTCTTGTAAAAATTTGACAACAATGTCTGCGAACATTTGGGAAATCGCCCGGATATGAAAGAAAACACGTGAAAAGAATACTATAAGTTCGAATAAACTTTTTTATATAGGCCTTCTCTTCGTAGATATTGATTTTCAAAGAGTTTCAATGGAATCAGGTTTTTTAGACATAATTATTGAACCACCAGACATTTTTTTAATAATATTTAATACCAAGTATCAGCTAGTCCTCCCCCGCAGCTAAAGTAATTTACAACACTTCTTTTGGTAATAATTAAAAAAGTCTTACTTGGTAAGTATTACATCCCATTGAAATAACATTGGAATATACCTGGTGGTTCAATAAATATGTCTAAAAAACTTGATTCCATTGGAGCTCTTTGGAAGCCAACATCTCCGAAGAGAAGTCCTATAGGAAAAAGTTTATATAAGCTTGTATTGTATTCTTTTACGTGTTATTTTCATATCTGGGAGATATACCCCATTTTCGCAGACACCCTGTATATACATATAAAAAGAAATTATGAAAACCAAATGACCCTTTAAATAAATATTTTTTTTCAAAATATTACAGGCGCTAGGATGCTTAAAGTATCCTAAATAAACTGCCAAAATAGTTCAGTGACGGGTGGTAACTTTCTTTTTTTAAGTTCAATTTTATTTCGTTGTATTTTTATTTTTACTGACCACGGAGTAAATTATCCAGGTTTTCTTATGTCACACCGCAATCATAGATGGTTGATTTGATTCATCAACCAAGCTATCAAAATTATTTATTATTGCCAAAAAGTCTTTAAAAAAATTTAACGACTTATACTTAAATATAATATGGACTACTTTATAGTGAAACTTATATAATTATATATTTTGTGCTATATTTACTATATTCGACTGTTCTGAGATAAAAACTATAAGTACAACATATAATATATCAATACATAACATGTATATAAATATTAAAGATCATATTGAAAAGTTTTTACAACAAATAACCAAGTGCATTCTTCGGATAGTTTTAAAATATCACCCAGTTTTTCAGGGTTACCACCAACTTTTGTATTTCAAATTCCCTGACAAATCCAGGTTTTTTCTAACCAAAAATATTCTCAAGATATTCCCTGACATTTTCATGGCACACTTGAAAGTCCTAAATTCACTGACAAATCAAGATTTTCCAGGTTTCTAATTTGCTGGCAACCCTGTTTTTAGCTATGACTATATTTTCAAAAAAAAAACTCATAAATGATTTTTTTATCCTCAAAGAACGACAGCTATTTGAGATATAATTCAATTTTAAATTGAATCTTGTGTTACCGAAGATTTTTTTTTACTATTGTACAGTTTCGCCATTGCCACTTTGGCTTTTGGGTAATATTTCGGGTATTTTTATTTTTTCAAAATTTGAGCAAATAGAGCTCTTCCTACCTCAAATACTAACGTCCTAAAACCAAACAAGTGTTGGTTGATAAATTAATAAACAAAAAATGGCATTAATTATAAAATAATTGGCGTATTTCATGAAATATTACTACATTATAGCATATACCTTCAAGTGCTAAAATTGACCTATACGCCACGTTAAAAATTACATTGATATCAGAAAGTCGCAAAAAGTAGCAGCATTTCTAATCTGTCCAATTTATCATTGTACACTGAAAATTTCTTTCGCCGAATGTCTGCTTCCTTATTAGTTAACTATGGTGCATCTCTGAATGTTTTAAAAGACATGATGACAGCCGTCGTCGAGGAATACGTTGAAAATATCATAAATAATTAAAAAAACTATTGTCGACGAAATTTTTTAACGTGGCGTCAAATGGTTCCAGATTGTTATTATCTACCTTTAAAAAACATGTATAATTTCACATCAAGCAGCGTTATATCAAATACTCATCATCACCATCATCAATCAGCCCTTTGCATCCGCTGCTGGATATAGGCCTCCCCCATTTCTGCCCACTGTCCTCTATTTTGAGCGCTCTGCATCCAGTTTGTGGTTATTCTTTTGATATTCTCCATCGCGTGGGAGGTCTTCCCCTGCTTCTTTTGTCAGCTCTTGGTCTCCACTCGAGAAGCCTTTTTGTCCATCATCCATCTGACATGCGGGCAACATGTCCAGCCCAGTTCCACTTGAGCTTAGCCACCTGGTAGATAACATCCGTGACTCCTGTTCTCGCCCGTAAGTCCTTATTTCTAACGTGGTCACGTAGTGACACACCAAGCATCGATCTTTCCATCTTGCGTTGTTATTCTAAGCTTCTTAGCAGTTGTGACTGTCAAAGTTAAAATTTCGGCGCCGTAGGTCATAACCGGTAGAATGCACTGATTAAAAATTTTTCGTCTTAGACAAATTGGGAGATAATCACATCCCCAAGTCTGTCATATGCAGCCCAAGAGAGCATAATTCTTCTTTTTAATTCGCATGTTTGGTTGTCTCTCGAGATTCGTACTTCATGACCAAGATATGTGTACTTATCCACCAACTCCACCTCACAGTCACCAATAGCAATATTTCCACTAGGGACCAGATTCGTCATAAATTTCGTTTTTGATAATGTTCATTTTTAGTCCGACCTGAGCACATAATTCCTGAAGATCTTCCAGCATTTTCCTGATATCTTGTAGATTGTCAGACAACAAAGCTATATCATCCGCGAAATGCAGATCTGTTAGGTTTAGGAAATGAAAGAAAATGTAGAAGAAAGTATTGGTTGCATCGATCCATTTAAAGAGATAGATGAAGCGGCCAATAGAGCATAGCTGGATTTACTGCCCAGGAAATCTCGTATACAATATAATATTGCCGACAATATGTTTATGAATTGGTGTAAGGAGAAAGATGTTGCTGGAAAATATACCGAAAATATAGAAAATATATTCCTTGTGTATTTTGAGGAAAAAGCGAAGATTTGGAAAGCATTATCGTTAAGCTGTGGGTATGCTTGGAAAAGCTCTATTTGCTCAGATTTTATTAAAAACAAAGTACATCAGCAATATTACACAAAAACTAAAATGGAAAAACTTAAATACAATGCATATTATAAAAACTTCTTTAATGGATATTTACAATAAAAACTTTTCAATATACTTAGACGTTATATTCTTAACAGACCTCTAAAAATGAGATTGCACTTAAATATATCAAAAGCTCTATATCTCAAACAAAATTTTGTCATAAGCTTAAGAAAAAGCATACTTAAAAGGTAAGCCAAAAATTTCAATTGGACATTAGACAAAAAATATACAAAATACTTTTCTAGCTCACCTAGATATTTTATTGCACATTTTGCTTTTCGAGTATTTTTATTTATTGCTTTTTTTAAATAAAGTATTTCATAAAATGCCGGGGACGGAAAAGCTTAGATCAGAGAAATACTGTGTTATTCGAATTAAATGTTCGCCATTGGTTATTAATCAAAATATAAATTGTTTAAATTAGCAAACTAGTAGACATTTTCTACGTTCTTTAAGATTACAGAAGGGTAAAAACAATTGACAAATCGTGTTTTCGAGTTTAATAGTGAAATAGCGTTTGTTTAAATGAAACACCATGTATATCGTATCACCAATAAAAAGATCTTTAATAGTTATGTATGATATAAGTGTTAAAAGTACAATTTTAAGGCACGAATGTGAACTCACATGAGTCCCTTAAAACGTACTTTTAACACAAATATCATACAATATTTTTTCTACAAAAGCAATAATGCAGTTAAAAATTAAATTATTCAAAAATTGGAAGATATAATTTTACAAAGCATCGTATATAAAAATTATTGAAGTTGGCATTTATTAATGAATTCTAACAACGGTTGTTGATGCTGGTTGGTTACGGCATGTTTACTTCAAATTTGATACATCGTGTCAGTTTTAGCTCATTTTAGTTTTTACTTAAAATCAACTTGAAATGGAAGAAAATGTAGGAAAAAGTATTGGTTGCATCGATCCAGAGAGATAGATGAAGCGGCCAGTAGAGCATCGCTGGATTTATTGCCCATGTTTATGAATTGGTGTAAGGAAAAAGATGTTGCTGGAAAATATACCGAAAATATATTCCTTGTGTATTTTACGAAAAAAGCGAAGATTTGGAATCAATGATCAAAGCTGTGCTACGCATAAACAATGACATGGATATCAGTAAATTTTATAAGCGTATCGCTTATTTAAAGCGTTAAGGAGAGGAATACCACCTAAAAGAATCAAAGATTTTGACCAAAGCGCAAATTGGCCAGCTTTTGAACTGTGTACCTGATGATAAATACCTTCTGATGAAAGTAGTTACCATTTTAACGTTTGAAGTCGTTTTTCACACCTTTTTGCCAAATGTATATAGAAACCAAAGATCTGTTCGGATTTTGGTTTCTTAGGTTCTATCCATCGTTTTTTAGAAATAGTACTCTGGTGGTTTACTGTTATGTTTTTTCTGATTTAAATGCTTATGTTTCGGCAACTATTAAAAACAGAAATATTAAATAAAGTGTTTTTTAAAGGTCCTTAAAATATTTTTTCAATGGTGGTACCATTTCAAAAAATAATATTTTACTATTAAACTCGAAAACACGATTTTTTGCATTCTTTAATCCTAAAAGATGTGAAAAATGCGATTGGGTTGCTAATTCAAACAATTCTGTGTTTTGACTAATAACAAAGTTATCAAAGGCGGACACCAATTCGGATAACCTTGTATATAAAGTGAATACTATTTGTGTATGTGTAAGATAAATATTGAAATCAAAACTAATATTTTTTGGTCTTCGCCTACAACTTAATTCTTTTTGTTTTGGATAATATTCTATACTTTTTTGATCACACCTATTTATAATATAAAATTATATTATACTTACTTTAAATATACTTTAAGTCTCTACACTGAAGAATACCTACCTTTTATATACTTAAATATTTCTTTATATTAAATCTTAATAACTTGATTCAGAAAAATTTACTTTTGATAAGTACACTTGAGTTTTAGAAGGTTTTTTAAATGAGGTTTGTACAGGGTTATTTAAGGAGGACCGAATTTGACTATATTTTTGGTTTTCCTCGTATTTCAAAAAAAAAAAGTGAAATCGCCATCTTGTATATTTTTCTGGCAGAGTCCTAAAAACTCTAAGACAATTATTTAAATTAAAATAAAAGAGATACGACATAAAATTGACAATTTCTTAATTACTTTAACTTATTTATTGGTTTTTTAATTCGTGTCATTTTTTTTTGATACGTTTCGATAAATAGAATTTTACATTCATTTATAGTAACAACAGATTTATTTTAATTTATACGAGAAAACTATAATCTATATTAGAAAGTTTTAAGAAAGCAAGAGAGACTCGTCAAATACAATTTTAAATTGAAAGAGTTTATTCGCAGAAACTAAGTATTTAGATTAGATGATAAAAAAAAGCCGTTACAAGAACCTGGTGCAGGATCGTTCAGTGCTAAATTATTTTACAAACAACTAAAAACGTACTTTATTTTATTAAACACATTGAATTTAAAATTGTGTTTGACAAGTATCTCTTGCATTGTTGCGACCTATAATTTCAAATCTTTTTTCCAATATTGCATTTTAATCAAAACTAAACGCTATACAGGGTGTCCGGAAACAGCATCAGGAAACTTAAGGTAGTAATTCTACATTGAAAAAAAAATGCTAGTAAGTTATGTGAGAAAATGTCGAAATCTCCACCATTACCAAAATACAGGGACGTAAAATATCATTTTTGTTTAATTTTTTTGGCATATTTATTTTATTCTTTAACCGATTAAGTTGATATTTGGTATAAAAAACAAGTTTGGTTGACTTTCAATTCTAAGAACAAATTGTTTTTTTTTATCCCGCTAGAGGGCACTTTACCTGAAACATAACATTAATTTCCTTTATAACTTTTCTATTTCAACAGATATCTTCAAACAGAGTATAACATGTTAGAGGTAATTATAAACTTGAAAAATAATGTTCTCCTGATTAATATCGAAAATCCTTACCGTTCAGCCAGAAAATCGACTTCAAAGTTTTTATGCGTTTGAAATCAGTTACATACGTAATTTAACTTTACCCGCAATCAAATCGCATTGCTTGAAATTAACATTATCAAGGGTTTGTTATTATACCAAATATCAACTTAATCGGTTAAAGAATAAAATAAACATGCCAAAAAAATTAAACAAAAAATGATATTTTACATCCCTGCATCTTGGTAAGTTTCCTGATGTTGTTTCCGGACACCCTGTATAGTCTTCAACATTGTCTAATTTAAGTTGCAATGTTTTTTTTATAATTTAAAATAATTTTGTTGTTGCTATAAATGAATACGAAATGCTATGAATCATAAGGTATCGAAAAAATAAATTATAGTTTTAAAATACTAAAAAAAATACTCGCTGTTATAGCAAACCGGACTAAAAAGTAGAAAACAACTTGTAATAATTCAGTTATAGTAAAAAAGCGTGGGGTGCAGTTTACAACATTTAATATCAAGCACCCTACGTTTTTTTACTACAACTGAATTATTAAAAATTATTTTCCACATTTTAGGCCGATTTTCTATAAAAGCGTGATTTCTGTTTTTTTTACTATAATTAATTTCCTTATTTTCTAGTCTCAAAACAACATCAAAAGTAATCTTAATCAAGAGCCTCGATTATGGCGAGTGCGCAAGGATTGTTATTTTGCAAAAAAATATATAGTTTTTTTTATCCTGTTGATCCTGGTCAGAATAGCTATGAGATTATTGTATTGGCATCGGTTCTTGACCCTTGTGCAAATTTTCAAGTTAATCAGACTTCTTGAAATGGATTGATTGAAAAGATTCCGTTACATGGATAGAAAGATACATAGAGGTGAAGCTAATATAAACGTGTAAATGAGACGCTTTCAAAAACGAGCTAGTAAAAAGATATCTCATTAAAAAATATTAATTTTATGTCTTATCTTTTTTGTTTTGATTCAAATTAATTTTCAAGTATTTTTTTAGATTCTACGAAACAAAATACACAAGAGTGCAATTTCACATTTTTTTAAGTCCTCGTTGGATGACTCTGTATATAAAATATATGTTTACAATTAGTATAAACATCTATCATATACAGGGTGTTACAGAATAAGATGCTGATCCTTAAGGGTGTTAGTCCTTAGGTGATTTTAAGAACAAATAAAGCTATGTCCTAAACCCCTTAACTTTCGAGCTACAGGGTGTTAAAATCTTAAAAAATCGTTTCTTTATCATAACTTTAATAACTTCCTACACACCCCTACACACACCCTCTAAGTATCAACAGCCAGTTTAACCAGTGGCGTCCGTAGAAGAACATATACTAAATATTTTTGAAAAATATTATGTACGCCACTACTTTTCCGTAAAATAAAAATATTTTTATAATCCCCATTCATTTTAGGGCAAATTTGATTTCTTGACTTTTTTTCGTCCGACATGCGATTTTCGCGAAAAAAAAATAAAAACACTTTTATGCATGGTCGATTTATTAGTAAAAAAATAATTATTTTATAAACATATGTACATTATTTTACCATAACATTAAATTTATTATTAAATTTTAAAAAACTATTTAACATTAAAGTACCGCTAGACTTCTAGAATTAGAGTCCGTATAATGTAATGGTAAAATAATGTACATATGTTTATAAAATAATTAAATTTAATTTTTTTACTAATAAATTGACCATGCATAATTTTTTTATTTATTTTTCGCGAAAATCGCATGTCGGACGAAAAAGTCAAGAAATCAAATTTGCCCTTAAATGAATGGGGATTATAAAAATAGTTTCCATTTTACGGAAAAGCAGTGGCGTACATGATATTTTTCAAAAATATTTAGTCTACGTCCCTGTACGGACGCCACTGGTTAAACTTTAAAAAAATCTCCTACATCAAAAAATGGCTGTTGATACTCAGAGGTGTGTGCTTAATTTTATAAACATATCTAGGAAATTATGAAAGTTATGATTAAGAAACGATTTTTTTCTTAAGATTTTAACACCCTGTAGCTCAAAAGTTAAGGGGTTTAGGACATAGCTTTATTTGGATCAGCATCTTATTTTGTAACACCTGTATATGGGAAAAAATATAGTTTTCTACTGACTCACTGGCAAAGTCTTAGATCTCTATCCTTGACTTTACTAGCAATCTGGTTTTTTAAAACAACTAAAGCCCATAATCTATTTTACGTTTCTGAAATAATCTTTTTAAATAATAATAAAGGTAAAGTAAATTTTTCTGACAATTTTAAAAGTCGGTATACTCATATCTATTCGATACCTATTTCTTTTTAAAAATTGGCACTCAAAATTGTTTGTACTTTAATAAACAAAAGTATTAGTAAAAGTTAATTTATAAGATTAATTTTTAGACTATAATGCTAAGTTTTTAGCAGCTAAATGTATTAAGCACTAGTGTAGTAAAAGATGGTTTTAATAAAATTCAAAACTTAAAATTGTTGTTCCCGGAAAAATTAGAACGAATATTTTTATCACAATAAAAAATAAAGAATGAGATTCTTTAAAAACAATTTTAATAAATTCGATATTAAAACAATAGGTATATTATTACAGAAATAAATAAATAAATAAATAAACAATGCTAAAAGTGTACAACAATTTTTTTAATCAAATAATGTCAATAATCTCTTACTACACTAGTGATTGTATCTACAAAAAAAAATGTGTGTAAATAATGTATACTAAAAAGATGTAAATATGAAATATTAAAACCTTTCATAACCCGAACACTGCTCAAAAAATAGTACAGAAAGGTTTAATTTGATGCACTTTTTTTAATAACATCAAATGTATGTCACAAGCTTCAATTATAGAATCTAAATATTTAAATGGTGCATAATATGTATGTTAAAAAGATTCTAACGCCTTCTTTATATATATATATATATATATATATATATATATATATATATATATATATATATATATATATATATATATATAAATATATATATAGTTATATATATATAAATTATATATATATATATATATATATATATATATATATATAATACAGGATGTAATTATATCACTCAATTTAAATATAGTAGACTAAAAAAGTCATATAAATCATATGACATATGGGTCTAAATTGAGATTAGCTCATTATTTAGAAAAAGATTATTCTAAAAATGGGTGATTGTCTAAACACTTTAGTAATGTATTTAAAAAAATATCTTTTTTAATATGTCAATTAAAAAAATTAATAATTTCCCATGTTAAAAATTTAAAAACATTGAAAGAATCTGGTGTACGGCGTTAGGACATAGCTTTATATTGGTCAGCATCTTATTTTGTGACACTTGTATATGGAAAAATATGTTTTTCCTGACCACTGGCAAATCTTAGATCTCTATCCTTGATACTAGAATCTGGTTTAAAACAACTAAAGCCCATAATCTTTAGTTTTAAATAATCTTTTAAATAAAAATAAAGTAAAGTAAATTTGAATTAAAGTCGGTATACTCATATCTATTCGATACCTATTTCTTTAAAAATTGCATCAAAATTGTTGTTTTAAAAACAAAGTATTAGTAAAAGTTAATTTATAAATTAATTTTTAGACTATAATGCTAAGTTTTTAAGCTAAATGTATTAACACTAGTGTAGAAAGATGTTTTTTAAATTAAAACTAAAATTGTTGTTCGAATTGACGAATATTTTTATAAATAAAAATAAAGAATGAGATTCTTTAAAACAATTTTAATAAATTGATATTAAAACAATAGGTATATTATTAAGAAATAAATAAATAAATAATAAACAATGTAGTGTACAACAATTTTTTTAATCAAATATTCAATAATCTTTACTACACTAGTGATTGTATCTACAAAAAATGTTGTAAATAATGTATACTAAAAAGAATGTAAATATAAATATGTCAAAAATTTTACTTTAATGCATTAAACAAATGTACACAATTTTTTAGACATTTTAAAGTCATAATGTTGAATAAAAACTTAATTATAGAATTATATTTAAATGAAAATATTTAAACTACCCTTTAATAATTAAAATATGAAAATTTAAATACATTCATATATAAATTATATTAATTATTATATATATATATATATATATATAATATATATATATATATATATATATATATATATATATATATATATATATATATATATATATATATATATATATATATATATATATATATATATATATATATATATATAATATAATTCTAGGTTACTTTTTTTAAATAAAAATTTTAGGAAGATAAATAATATTTTCACTTCACGATTCTTAAAGTAGTTATATTTTATAATTAAGGCTGTAGAATCTCTTTTCATACACATTTTGCATTCATTAGTATTTTGAGGTTACAAAAAGGTTTTTTATTGCACGTGATTTGTAATAAGCTTGGTGTATATGTGTAAATTAATGCGTTTAAATTTATTAATTTTGCATAGTGGCAACAAAAAATACCTACATCGATACGTTGTTAAAAATTTATCCACAATTAAAAACGTTCATTAAAAACAATAAATCGTCGTACTGTTTTATATTTTGTGTTAGGGCGTTTGTTACAAAAAGTATTGCCGCAGAATTTTTAGGCAAAAAAAAGCTGCAATGTTACAATTTCTTACCTAGAATGCCTGGTTACTGGAGGAAAAGCATGAAACACTACGAATATTTTATCATTTTTGATGTTTTCTCAAAACCGCTTTAGAATTAATCTGCAAGCTCATAAGGGTTAATTAACTGTACGTGAACCAGTCTATACCCTGGAACCTGGACCGAAGTAATTCCGTCTGGCAAGAAGCCTAAATAATATTTTTAATAAATCAATTCGCCAATTATACATCTTAAAATGAGAAAATAAAAAAGTCAAATAAAAAAGGTCAAAATGAAAAAAAAATCCTAAGATTATAATTTATTTTGTAATACTATTGAAAATAATATGAGGAATAAATAGAAATAAAGATTCGAAATCGGATTTATTAAACAATCTTCTTTTAAAAGAGTTTATAAAATAAATATTGGTTTCTTATCTAATTCTTCAAAACGTTTTTTTATTAATTCTACCTTTTATCTCTATTAATAGACAACATCCCCATAAATTAAGTCCAATTGGCTTACATAGTAACACCCTTAAAAACTCAATTTTCTTGTTGGCTATTTTTTCATAACTAAGTCTTTTGAGTGTCCTTTTTTCCAGGCTGATGAGTATGACGGCAACTACGGCGACCCAGTAAGTCATAGATTCGGAATTATTGACTTAAGACTGTCAAATTTTTAGTTTTGTTTCTCTGTCAGTGTATCACGTGATGTGCACATGTTAAACAACCGTACTGATCACGTGATAGTTAGAGCTAGTAGAAAAATAAAGAGTGCTGATTAGGCCAGGGTTTCTGGCTTACAAATGAAAATATTTTCGTAAGTTGTATACGAAAAATATAAATCAAACCAGTTAACACATACACCTAGCTACATACATACCGCGTTACATATCTCAACAACAAATGGTGATAATTAGACATAAAATAAAAGTGAGGTTATTAAAAAGAATAGTAGTACAACGTACAACAGGTTAGTGATGTAGTAGTTAATCAACGTACCGCTACCCCATAAATTCTAGCAATGTCCGGCATGGTTCCCGGCGATGGGTTCCGTACGGGTTAGTCGGGTTGGCTTATTTGGACAACGGGTTGGGTGACGTGTGAGTTAGCACCTTCTTTAAGCTGGCCCAATTTTTGGTTAACAGGAAAAGAAAGAAAAACAGATTGTTAGTATTTTTGTTTTGATTAAATGTGACTATTATTGTAGCTGATTTACTTTTCCTAACGATTAAGTCATTTAGTAAGGGACAAGCAGTAGTTTTTTTGTCTGAAATGTCTATCTACTAGTGGTACCAATGTCATTTTTTGTTTATTAGGTTGGCATTAATACTATTTTAAACTTATTTATAAAATTATACAATAAAAAAAGGTGTTTTATTAAGGAACAATGCAAAGCATAAAACTCTAAAAATTCGGCAAAGAAGAAATTTACCATTAAAAAAATAAAATAAAATCCTCTTACTACATATTGACGTATTTGTTAGTAACATACTTACTTCCTTACAGAAGTAGTACATAAGAGTTTTTGCCTTCTTACTTCCTTTTTTTGGGAATGTCAAATATAGGACGGGAAATCTTAACGTAAGTGCTGCAAAGTTAAAATAACATTTTCACTTTTACAAATAAATAATGAAAACCAGAAATTGTTGCCAATTAACATGCAAGAGTTGCAGATAGATGGCAGTAACTGCTATGAAAACCTGTATGTTAACTTGGAGACTAACGAAAAAGTTTAGTTTAGAATTCCGCCACAATTTGGGCTTTGGCCAAAACTCAATATTTGTGTTAATTTTTGACAAAGTTTGCTTATAGGAGTTAGTCTTTAGCATGTCAAGTTAAATTTTAAATGTTAATATGACATAAATAGCTAACTACTTTTGTTAAGTATTTCTACTATTGTTTTTGATTGTATTTAACACGAGTTAACTGTCTGTATATGTGTAAAAAATATAATAGGTTTCAGTATACAATACAAATTTTAATTTTTTAAATAAGGTTCGGTGTCGCTTCAGTTTTGGCGAACTGAGATCTAGACCGAAGATTATGTTTCGGCCGGACACTATCGTTATGCATTGCCTATGTTTTAGGTTTTCACAGCAGTTTGTGCCACCTAACTGTTGCTTTTGTAATTCTATTAGCAACATTTTAAGGTTTTGACGACTTTGCATCACTATTGTTAAAATATTTATAATTTTGATCAAAAAACGATATGTAAAGAAAATCTTCAGTTTGGAATTTTCAAAATAAGGTGACTTTTTGCTAGCCTCTCTTTTAGAAGCTCCCAAAAAAACTTTTTTGCAAATTCCAAAATAAAATTTTCTTTACCAAAATAAACCCAATAGCAAGCATCTCGTATATATTTGGTGTGGATCTCATCTCTCAGTGCTTGGATAAAATTTCATAGAGCCATATAGAAAACAGCTTAAATTATAGTTTTTCTAAAACGTTTCCAAACAATACCATTTAAAAAAACGGTAATTTTGAGAGGTAAGAGGCATAATTTTAGTGAGCGAGTCTGCATGATTTTTTATTTTCAAGCGGAAACTAATGCCAAACTCTAAAAAATCCCATATGATAACGACCCAATTGTAAATTTGAAAAGATCTTTTTTAGAAAGTCTAATTTATTTAATTGCTCTCGTTATTTAATTCCATTATTTCTGATAAATCGCATAAGAAGGAAGTAGAAGGAAATCGTAGGAATTGTGTTAGTGTATAACGTTTTTATTTTAGTAAAAATAAACAAAGAATACGCCCAACATAACTACAATTGATAATATGATTTTGTTTGTTAATCACAAATTATTTTTAATGTAGCAAATCACTTTAACAATACCCAGTTGTTATTTAACAAATGATTGTTGTACCAATACACATGCAAAATACCTATTAGAAAAAAATGACACTGGTATCTAGAGTAGGGACTTTCACCTGTTAATAAATAAGTCCCGTAAATTTGTTAATATCTTATCAAGTTATTATCTGCATGTCCTTACTAATACAGTGCATGAGTTTAAAAATAACCAAGTAAGAAATAAATACATAATTGCCGAAGAAGTGCATAATTAATAGTGAAGTGAAGCGTCTTTGGAAGAAGAAATGATTGTAAAATTATCTAGTTTTATATGTTGTGCTTTCTACAAGTATTAACAGTAGTTTCAGTCATACATAAACAGATTTCATAAAATATCTGAAAATTTGGACCTTTAACAGGAAATTGTTTTGAAGTATTTTTTAGAAGTCCGGCAATATGTATCGTTGGCATGGAGCGCCATCTAGTAGAAGATCGATATAGCGTTAAGTCTAAAACTCTGATGCTAGGTGGTGCTGAAAACTGTATGGCTTTTTCACAGGATTATTTAGCACTAGGCTGGTTATCTACCTGTCTGATGTTGTCCATGATTGATTATTTAAACCAGGAATATGTAGAGTTTATTAAACTGTTTAAATGTTTACATTAGAAATTAAAAAAGGTAAAAATGATGTAAAGCAATTAATACGACTGTGATACTGTTCTAAACATCTGCAGATAGACACGAACATCAAGCTAGAATCATTTTACAAAGAGTGCAGTTGATGTGAATTTCAAAAAGCAATAAAATTGTTAGTTAAAAAAGCGAAATTATTATTTTGGTTCTATACAAAATTAATGTGAAATTAAAACCCGGGAAGACAGTACAAAAATTAGTTTTATGATGCATTTTAAATACAGTGCTGTTTAGATCCCTGAAATAGCGCATTCATACTACCTTGGTTATTTTTACTTCATTCACTCTTAAAAAGAACAATAGTTACTTGGCCATGTGTGGAATTATTAGAAAATTAAAAATTAGTCAAATGTGTGTTAATATTGCAAAAAGTTAATCAAAATTACTAAAAATACAAGTTAGATACTATTTAGAATTAAGTTTTAAATGCAAAATGAGTCAAATTTGCAGTTTCTTTTCATCGCTAGACAACTATCGCAGAACGATCGTATACGGTAACGCTACCATCGAATAAACATAAAATACCGTTAACGTTAGCGGTTGTGTTGACTTGCGGTACTCTTCTAGCGACGAAAAGAAAAAGTGCTTTTAAAAAATGAGTGCCTTTTTTGTACAAAATTTCGTTAAGATAGTTAATGTAAAGGAATGTTTTTTTTTCGAAAATTGAAATAAAAGATTTTATCTGAGATTTTCGTATAAATATATTTTCCACATTGGCGCAAGTCAACAACATATACAAAAAATATAATTAAAATCTAAATAATATAAACGATTTAAAAAACTATCTAAAAACTAGCGAAATAATTGTTTTAAGGGTTCCGTTTCGTTATTTTCAATAACAACAGAACCTTCAAAACTACCCTTATAATATGTATAATATTTTTACGTAATTCGACAGGTTTCTTATTTAACCTCAAAAGACAATTGCTTCTAAATTATTTAAAGAAAGAAGGACCCATGAAAAGTAACTATTGTGAGTGGATATTTTGACTTTTTTGATGTCTTAATTTAGATTAAAAATGTTCTATTTTATGATAAAAAAGAATATCATCGAAAACACCCAGAGTTTTTGGCAAAAGCTGACAACACTGTAAAGAAGAATATCGGTAGTTATCAGTTATATATATAATATAGAGAACTCATATAGAGGAATATTGGCAAACCCTTTTTAAAATAATATAAACTCTTTTTAAAATATTATATTATATATATAATATATATATATATATATATATATATATATATATTATATATATAGATATATATATATATATTATATATAATATATATATATATATATATTATATATATATATATATTATATATACTAAGAAAAATAGAGAAGTATGTTCAGCTAGGATGATTTTTTCTTTGGATTCTTTTATAAGGTATCTGTTTTCCAGGAAAGTTATTTAAAATATACCAGATGTTCCATAAAAACGTGCTAATATATCAGGTTATTCCTCAGGTTATTTTATGAATAAAACTTTATATGAAGATATAACTCTGTAACGGCTTAACTTCTTTGCTGCTGCTTATTTTTTTTTAAACCACTTTTTAATATCTTCATAAATATTTTATAATTTTTAAATTTGTTGTGTGAGAATATGTGCTCTGCAATGCTCTCTGACATTTTCGTTAGAAAGTTGACATTTTGACCATAATCTTTTTTAGCTCGTGTGGCAACAGTGCCTTTGGAGATACATAGAACGGTTGACTGAATGGCACACAACCATTCAGGAACAACATTAAGGAATTAGTTGGCGTGTAAATCTATTTAATCCAATTATTATTATTATATTATTTTGATTTTAAGTGTATTATTAAATTAATTTTATTCTTTTGCTGTTTTGATAAATTTCATACATCTTGTAGCGAAAAAGTAAGCTCTTGCGAACAAATCCGTCTATGTGACATAACATGACAAATGTCAAATCAACCCCTTTGAAACAATGAAACACAGCCCGCTGCCCCATATATTACTTTTCCTCAAACCAAAGTAATTTGTAGTCTAATATCCACCAATAGATTCTCTAAGCGATAGTGATAACTTAAAAAAAAAACGTATAAAACAAAAACTGTATAAAAACAAAACACAACGAATAAATAATATACATAAATACACTATGTATAAAAAAAATTGTAAATAAAATTTTTTAGACTAGGTATCACAATCTTTGTGATGTTGAGGTACTTGTCCTACACTAAATTTTTAGTTTTTAAAAGCTAAGTTTAGCTTTTAAAAACTAAACGATACTAAAAATGGTAACCCTATATTGAGAGCAGTAGAAAGTGGGTCCTTCCTTTCAGTTCAGTTTGTTCACGACTTGAGAGTTTGAGAAAATATACGGAAACATATTTAGATATTTAAAACCCGTTTTAAACACTGCTTAAGCATTTTCAACTCAATATCTGATAAAAACACAATCTAATACGCGTCAGAACTTTTCTCATAGTAACTCCTGCAAGAAACACAAAGACAAATATACGAAATATAAAAGAAAATCAACTAACCTTTTAAATAAGAGCATTTTTAAGAGAGCGCGCCTGCTCTCTGATACGGGTGTTCTCTTATTTGTCCAAGATGGCGCCGTTGCTTGGCACCTGTGCATATAGAACGATTATGACCTTGAGATTCTTAATAGGGGGTGGAGCTTGTTACTCCACGCCTTATATTGGTCGAAATTTATTTTTAAAAATACAAGTTTTAGCAAACAGATTTACTGTATGTATTTAAGAAATTTTTGTGCGTTTTTTTGGTTTAAAAAATAAATTTCGACATAGAAATAATAACGAAAATGTAAAAAATACACTAAAAATACTACTTTGTAGCTACACTACTGACTTAACAACAATTAAAGCATTTGAAAATGTTTAAAACTATAACTCAGCAATTTTTTCTAATATGTACAAAAAAAACCTTTTATTTAACAAAAACCTTATCTTTTTGTGTTAAAATTGTAGTTTTCTGATTTTTCACTCTGATGCCTTCCAAAAGTCTCATTTATCAGCTTTGCCGACTAAGATATTTTAAAATTATAAATAAAATTAATTATTAAAATAGATACAGGTATTACTGCCAACTACATAACTGGAATTCAAAAAGTCTGGGCCGAGTTCGGCTGGTTCTTCGAAACGATGACGTAGAAGTGTCATTTTTACAATATTTGCAGTCTATTATTTAATAAATGGCACAAACACAAATCAGTTATCAAATATGAAACAAAATTATATTTTACTTGTGTGTGTGTGTATAATGAAATAATTTAAAAAAAATGAAAAAGCCAGAGTGTCCGGTATGATGTGAACAACATTTTATGACAGACTTTTGATATCAAAAAAGTTATCTGGTTAGTTCTGGTTCAATATTTTTTAAGTGTAACGTTTGTATAACTAATATTTAACGAATGTAATATCTTTTAACACAAAAACATACAGTTTCTCCCAAAATATAATAATACAACTAACTTTTTCACTCAAATAAATATTTCTAAAATAAATGCAATGTAAAAATACAAATAGTTCTAACTTTTTTTAACCCTATACAACCTATTTATAATTTTTTTTACATAAAATTAATCTGCGTATATTTATCTATATATGTAATGTACGGATCCAAAAGGTTGATTCTCATCACGCGTTTTCCAATAGGGTTTAAGAAAATCCGTGTCTTGAAGTTTGTAATAAAGACATAAATTCGCTAAAAATTAAACAAAAATAATTGATATTTCTTCAGACGATATAGAGACCATAGATATTGGTCCACATGTCAGAATTTTGTTAGATATTGCTATATATATGTTTTCCCTATAATTATTTTTTTCACAAATTGTCAGCGTGTTAGATCTCAACCTACTTTTTATAGCACCAAATTTTTCAGCAAATAATTATTGTTTATTAAATTATAGTGTTTTTAAACACAAAATTGATTCAAAATTTACGCGGTGAAAAAAAGATATATCTTAAATAATAAACAAAAGAAAAATACGGATAAAAAATCTGCAAAATAAAACAATTGACCAGAATAAAAGAATACGTTATACGTACTTATAATAGAGTCTTACTTTATTAAAAACTAGAATTAAATTGATCTCTTAGAAAATATACCTATATCTATTTATAAAAAATAATAAAACGAAAGGTAAATAAGTGAACCACCAGATAAAAAGTTACCTTAGCATTTATTTAAAAAATCGTTCTTTTTAAAGCTTTCTGAGCAAAGCACGACACTTTCTCTATGTTGCAGACTGAAAATAGCTTTTTCCGCGCAATGCGTCACATCGAAGCAGCCTCGCATTCGTAAATTACAATAGTTAGGGACTCTATTCTGTAATTTATTTGAATTTGATTAAATTGGTATGCCCGAGCACTACTTAAATCGAACATAAAAATCCACCAAAACTATAGTAGAGTACATATTTGAAAAGCAAAAACAATAAAAAATTATCTAAGTATAAACAAATTCAAATTTGATTTTAATCACTACTTTGCACCCGTATTTTTAAAAGCTTAAGTTTTTTTTTGTATTTCTAACCGACTTTAAAAAATGGAGGGTAATTCAACACGTACGTATGTAATATTATTAAAATTGCAAAATATTCATATATGATAATCTATTAGGGCTTTTAAACAAATTTACAAGATTTTATAGGTGTAAGAGGTAGAGACCAAAAAATTCCGGCCTGGCCAGGTTCGAATTAAATAAATCGGTTTCTCCACTGCGATAGATGTTCAGTCATATGACTGAACATCTAATATTAGCGTATGTACAAAATCAACTGTTTGATTCAACGTAGTAAATACAAAGCTGCCATTAAATTCTTGACGAAGGAAGGGCACTCGCCCACAGAAATCAAACAATGTTTGGATGGAGTGTACGGGGAGTCTTCAGCGTCTTACTCGACCGTAAAAGAATGAACCAAATTATTTAAATTGGGTCGGGAAACGCTTGAAGATGATCCTCGTTCCGACGCGGCCTGCAGAAATCATTACCCTGGATATTATCGCCTTTGTGGAGTCGGAGGTTCTTAGTGATCGACGTCTCAAGACAAAAGAAGTTGCAGCAATCCTTTATGAACATTTAAACATGATAAGGTTAGTGCAAGATGGCTACCACGACTTCTTTCCGTTATTCAGAAACAAGAACGTGTGTGATGTTGCCAGGAATTTTTGAATGAATACAGCCTCAACCCAAAGGAAGTATTGGAGTCTATTGTTACAGGGGATGAGACTATGGTCCTGTACTATGAGCCTTTGTCAAAAAGGAAGTCCATGGAGTGGCGGAAACCAGGGATGGCACTGCCTCGAAAAGCCAAGGTTGTTCAGTCAACAAAAAAGGTCATGGCGACAATATTTTTGGATTTCAAAGGCATTCTTCTAATAGATTTTAAAGAAAGAAATAATACAGTAACTGAGGAATATATGTAGATCTTTTCCACCGCTTAAGAGCTGTCATCAAAAAGAAAAGGCTGGAAAAATTGGCACGCGGTGTTTGTCTTCTCCAAGATAATGCTCCCTTTCACACAGCTGCAGCTGCGATTGTGGGTTTCGAGAAATCGCCCATCCACCCTATGTCCAGACTTAGCTCCCAGTGACTATTATTTATTTGTAAAACTCAAATCTGACTTGCGAGGGAGGAAGTTTAACAACGATGAAGAAATCAAGGCCCCTGTAAATACTCATTTTTCTACTAAGGAAGAACCATATTTTTTAAAAGGAATAGAGCTGTTACCAAAAAGGTGTAATAAGTGTGTACAAGAAGATTATATTGAAAAATAATATGCTTAGTTTTTTTCTTTCGCCGTTTCTTCTACTACAGGTCGGAAACTTTTGGACCTCGTATGTATGTGTTTGTCAACGCATCTTCCGAAACTAATTATCGGATTGTGACTATTCTTTTTTATTGGGTTACATTTACTTCAACTTAGGGACCAGTAAAGATAGCGCCTACCATATTCTTTTTGAAAAAAAGAAAAATTGCAACAATTTTTAAAAACTAAAAAATAAAATTTTAGCAAGAAAAATTTTACCAAAAAAATCTGGTAAACTTTAAAGGTATATAAAAGATTTTCAATGCAACTTTAATCAGGCTGCTTCGATGTGACGTCAGGCCCAGAAAGCCACTGCACGTCGTCTTTCCGTAATGAGTGGTGACCTTGGTAACTCAATTTAATCTCTCGGTTATGCAGAGTATGTCCTAAATTGATTGTTTCATTTTTTTATGATCTAGAGACTCAAAATATGAAGATCAGCAAAATCTTCACGTGAAATTTTGGATCCTATACAGAAATTATTTTTGAATTTTTAAATTATTAAAATTTTTCACTGCCCTAGTGTTTTAGATATCAAACCGCCCGTAACTTCCCAATGATTTAAAAAGGTTTGTAAGCAAACCTAAATTCTAGTGGTTCCAAATTTTCCAAATAAAAAATAAAATATGATTTGCGATGTCTCCTAAACATACAAACAAAAAAAGTGTATAATAAAAAAATTAAATAAAATAAATGATCTTGAAATTATAGAAAAATTATTACATAGAGTACCTTTTTTTATAACCTGATTGGTTAGAATTATCACAGAAAATATATAATAAAAAAATTGTAAAAATAATATTGACTAAATATTCTTGACGGCCGCCCACGGGTCGTGGTTTTGTATAAAGGGTAATCAAAAAAATGTTTCAAATATTTAAAATATAAATAATGGTCAAATATAGCACGTACTAAATATACAAAAAAATAGTAAATAAACCTTTTCCCGACCAAAATAGCATTTTCTTCAAATTGTCGAACTTTTTTGATAGCCCTATATATTATTATTCATTGGAAAGAAATTAAAACAACCAAATAATTTGGAATTTTATTCCATTAAATCGGGTTTTCTAAGGAATTATAAAAAAATTATCAGTATATTTCAATTTCTTTCTTAAATGTCATATATTTGACCACCATGGGCGGCCGAAACACCTAAACCCTTAAAACTACTAACAAAAATATACGAGAATGAAAACTGAAGTGAACCAGTGCAGTACGTCAAAGGAGGTAAAATCTACAACTATTTTATGATATACGTTTCGTCTCCTCCTTCGGTACCCTTATCGTAACGGTAAAAGAACCCCAATTTTTAACGTATTTAGAGGTGTATGGAGTCGAAGGAGCCCCATTTTGTTCATGCTTTGTGGCCAACGATATTTTGCATTAAGTGACCCCCTTAATTTTAATTATGCACAAACCAACGACAAATAAGAAAGCATTTAAATATATGCTCTTACCTATTAACACGCTTTTTAAAAACAATCAGCCTTATGCTGTAAGAACTTTGACGTCTATTAAGCTTAAAATTATGAAGTAAAAATGACATTTGACAGATTTCAATATTTGGTATGCAATAACAGACGTCATTTGAAATTGAAATGTAGTCAAGAAGAGACAAAGTCAACGTATAATTTCGATTTAACGTAGTGTAAACAATTTACTTTAAGGTAGGGCAAAGTCCAAAATATGCAGGCAAAATTATAGTTAATTTAATTATTTGAAAAAGAAGCATTTCAAACTTAGTCTTATCACTTTAAAACTCGCCTTGGACTTGACGTTTAGCAAAAAAACTCGTTCAATCGTGTGACAAATGCTTTTTCAAAACTTGTACACTATACTATTTTATTGTTATAACCAACAACTTACTTTTTGTATCAATCCAATATATCTTTTGTTTCGGTATTTTTATCAAAGGAAAAGAAACAGATTATAGTTATTAAGCATGGAGCCTAAAGATAAGGTGAACCATCTCTGTGTTACAAAAATGGTCCTCAAATTGCAGTAAATTAAGATGGCGTTGTATTCCAGAAAACCGTTTTTAAACTTCGCTTTATATATTGCGGTCAAGTTTACACCATACCCACCGCAACACCAGCACCTCTTTATTTAATGCTATTCTGGGCCACTTTTTGAGCCTAACAGCCAAAAGAGATGGTCCTCCTTTCCTTTACCCTTCATATAATTAAGATAACTGAACTAAACTGCTTGAATGGGGGCTTTTATACCCCCGGTATAGCTTTGCTGCACGGCAATCGCCAGCTCTCTCCGTTCCAGACACACGTTGTTGTCAACGTGAGCTTTTCCGAGTTTGTAGGGTAGGAACTTCTGGATCGTCGGGCTCGTAGCCCCAGAAATTCCGAACTTTCCAAAACTTGAATTCTTAGCAAAAAATTATCGATTCAGGGCAAAAAATGCGGTCCACCAAGAATGCTCGGTATCACGCATAACCGTTTTCTGTCAGTACTCTCCTCCCTGCTGAGCGGCAACCATCTTCCGCCATTAGGGAAATCCTCGTGCGTGGGGCCCTCAGAAAGGAACAGGTAGGTATAGGAATCTTCGTTCACAGCGTTTAGCCCCAAAGAAGGACAGGGAGTTATTCCTGATCCCGAGGAAAAGCTGTTGATACAGCACCTTCAGCCGCCTTCCCAAAACTTGGTTTTTTTTTACGCGAGCATTACTGTCGGAGGTCAAACGGGAACTGTATTAAGTATAAGCGTAAACAAATATAAATTAGAGGATAGGTAAATAATGCTTCTCTTCTTTTTCTTTTGTGAGGTGCAAAAAATACAAAGTTGCTAAGCGCATACTTAAAATTAATTTCGTTTCAGTCCATTTAACCATTGAGTTAAAATCAATCTATATTAAAATGATTTTAAGATTGAAATCAATGTCAATGTTTTTACAGCATAACGCTAAATGTAGTACTGTCAGTCTCTTTTCTTGAGTGTGCGAGAAAAAAACCTTTTACTATGGTTATAGATAAAAAAATAGGTTAAAGTACTTTTTAAGTATTTGTCGTCATTGGCGTTTCACCTCTATTCCCTGAGAGGTCAACAAATCACAAAAACGGCCTACCAAAATTAAAATGGGGCCCCGGGACGCGGGTGACACATAAAAATTGGGGCTACGAGTCAACGTGCGAATAACCCACCCGAATGATCTGCCGTGGCGTATTCCGTCAGGAGGGGGTTGGCTGCTAGAGCGGTGTAGTTAGTGTAGTCTGCGTAGGGGGCATAGATGAGGCCGTGGGGGTCTCCAGGGGAGAGGAGCGACCTGGAAAAATTGTAATATCTAAGGATCATAAGACAATAATTCTCGAAATTGAAGATGTTAGTCCCTTTGCTGTTAGAAATATATATAAAACATATATAGGAAATTGTGTGGAATCAGAAGTAATTTCACCTAAAGATATTCATATGTAACTTACCCAGGTGGCGCAGACCCATTCAATATGCTCGCTGCCGTCGTGGGCACAGACATTCTGGGACTAAGTATCAGCGGAGCTCCCAAGGGGGCCGTAGGTGCTCTCAAGGGCGTTGTCAGTCCGGGAATGGCAGGGGACAATAGCCTCTGGGTTTCGACTGCTGAGGCGGCTATTCGCCGCCACTCTTCATCAGCTGCTGCAAGAGATGAGAGGTCTACATCAGTGGAGACTGAACTTGGGCACGGCGACGGTGAAAGGAAGGGGCACACATAGTACATGTCTGCAAAGTCGGCCCGTATGGGCCGAAGCTCGGTCAAGTTTTACTTTCTTTTCATCTCTTTCGATTTAAACATCTTACAATTACTTCGAAAACAAGACCAACAAATGAGAAAATGACAAAATACCATGCAACGGAAACAAGTACTTGATCTCTACGGATTTTTTTATGTTACTGAATATTTCGCCATAATCAAATCTCTTAGTTCAGTTTTTTTTTAATAAAAATTTCAAGGTGTTAAATATTTGGAACCCTAAATTCCACAGGGTGAGTTCTTTATAGTATTACAATGCAGTTTGTCGAAAAAAGTTTCATATAGGTATCGTCATAAAATTTGGGTGACGTAGTAAGTAGAGCGGGTCTATATTATACGTTATTTTTGACATTTTTTTTTATTTACCCCCTTTTAAGGGGTGGGAGTAACTTTGGCATTTGAAATGGAATTATGTGTTTTTTATTTTAAAATATTTAAAATACGAATCTAGGTAAAAAACAAGGTCAGTGTGAAAAAAAATGAAATTGCTCTACTGATTACGAAATTATGATCAATTAATAGATTTTAATAATAAATTGAAGATTTTAACTGGACCAAGAGACGTAAGAGAAACGTTTAGGACTATATTATTTACTAGTTTTACTATACTGTGTGTACCCCTTAATATAGCACAATTATTTGGTTAAAAGAAAACGAAACGAATACGACAACGAATAAAAATTACAAGGTTTTAAATACTAATCAAAACATAATTATTTACTGTCAAACCAATTCAATGACGATAATACGTCTAGATGATGTTTTGTTAGCCTTTTTTATTAACAGATTAGTGGTTTTATTTTTTTAATCCCCCATCGAATAAGACGTACTTTAGATTCTTCTTGTTTAAACAAGCACTGAAGTAGTTTTGTTATCTGTTACTAGTGTAAAAACGACCAAAACTATATAAGTAATTTTTTTTCAGTGTGGTTAAAACATGATTAGTGATGGTAGTTGCTAAATATTATTTGGGCATTACCTGTGGCTGAAGCAGCTTTTGCACTTGAATCCCTGTATGTCCCATTTATTATGGCTAGTTCCATTAGTTGTCTTTTTTTCAGTTCATCCTCTCCTTCGGCTTGCTAAAAAAGAATAAAACATCCAACATTACAACAAATTACCTAAAAATAAACGAGAGATAAATTAAAAGTCCGGTAGTAGTATAGGTTGAAACTATCGATTTTAAAATCCTATACAGATACTGACATTTTGGAGACGTTCGTTTAGGCGCTCGGAGCGCTACGAACACAACCGCTGCCTTTTATTTGAAGCTCGAGGCGTGCTCGGGCGAATTCTCCGAGCGCGCTCGACATTCTCGGTGTCTAAAGATAGGAATCGTTGGGTAAATGCAAACTGACACTATTGACAGATGCTGATAAATGGATATTTTAACTTATTCGCGTATTAGAAATTTTGTTTCATGCTTTTGTGTGTTTATCCGTGTTTTTTTGTGGTAATTTTACAATATGTCGATGAATTACCACAAATAAGAACACACGTAAATTAAAGTTAGCTTAGGTTAGTGCCCTGTTAATGACTTCGCCTGCTCGATACCTGCCCTGCCTGCTCTACTGACCGACAAAGCAAACTCAGCCTTGATATTTGTATTAAAATTAGCAACAATGCGCAACAGCCTCTTAAATGGTTTTTGACAAATAAATCTGACAATTACGTAGGATATGCTTATGGAAAATCGCCTATTAACCAAAAGAGAGGTAGTAGAAGCCCTAGGAATTTCATAAGACAGCGGGAGCAATATTTTGGCATTTGCCGACAATGTCACAAAAACACATTTCAATGCAACCTTCTCAGCAACATTTGAAGCGTTATAGAGGAATTTAAAATGCGTCGTTTCATCACTGTGTATGTGTGGAAATCCAGTTCTTGGACTTCGAAGCGAGTCTGGGTCCAGAAATCGGCTAGGAGGTGTTAGCATCAGTTTTTTGGGATGCAAAAGAAATTTTGCTCGTGGATTACCTCCAAAATCACATAATTATAAACTGAAGTTATTATAGTAACCTTGGGAACCGCCTGGATATAAATATTCATAAGGAAACATCTGGTTTGCACAAGAAAACAATTATTGTTTATCAAGAAAACGCACTCTAACAGAGCTCAAAATCATTAAATTAAAATACGAATTGCTTCAACAGCCACCCTACTCGCCATATTTAGCTCCCTCTGATCTCTGACAGTTTTGACATCTCAAAAGAGTCATGCATAAGATATTATGTTCAACGAACGAAATAGTCATAAGGGGGCGTCCATTAATTACTTATATATCATTTTAAAACGCAAAATCCTGTTTTTCGAACGGCAAAACGTATTGAACAATCTATATTAATGTGTCCCTTGTCAATTTCAGTAAAACATTTTACGAATTTTAAGCAAGATTTCTGCCGAAAAATAGCTTGAATGTAAGAGATATTTCTTTTGATAAAATTAACAAATAAATGCAAAAATCCTTATAATAGTAATTATTGAATACACCTGCTACACAATCTTATCACATTTAATTATTGCCATCCTGAGTGTTAGAAACAGGTTTACAAAAGCCGACAGTTGTAATGTTAGTAGCGTCACCTCACCGCCTACACCGTGTAAGCAAATATTGGCTGTGATGTACAAATATTTATCTTTAGTTTTTATCAGAGTTCACAAAGAAAGCCTTATCTGCGTTTTTTAAAGAAACAATGAGCCTATAATTTTATATAATTATAAATATTTCTGTACTTAAATTAAGAAATATTAAGTCTAACATCAACTACATAAATGCTCTCTCGTGTAACTTGGAATAAATGCAATTCAGCCTTCGTAGACTCGACGTCTCATGCGACTGTATTAAGGGTGTTCGGTAGGGATGTATTTTGTCGCCTCTACTGTTCAATATATACGTGGAAAAGATATTTCAGTTAGCATTAAAAAATGAATCGACAGGAAAAAATCAACGGCAGGCCCCTAAATAACTTAAGATACGCCGACGATACAGTCGTTATAGCAAGTACGTCGAAGAGCTGCAAAATCTGATTGACAGAATAGCGGCCTGCCCACTAGCGCGACGCAATGCAACGCGACACGTCGCAACAGGGTTATCCGCCCACTGGGTGACGAGACGCGACGCGACGCGAAATCTTTTAAAATGTGGCAGTCGATTGCGAGTTGACAGGAAAAGCTCATCGGACGAAGATGTTTTTGTGTTTGGAGTAATTGCTGCTATGAAAGACGAAGAAAAGAAAAAGAAAAAGCGAGTTTGGGTCCATGAAATTAATCGAAAGAGAAAGGAGAATTCCATCACTTATTTTCAGATTTGGGCAATGATGCAAGAAAATTTGTCAAATACTTTCGCATGTCGAAAGAAAAGTTTTTTGAACTTCTTAGTTTAATATAGACGTCTATAGAAAACAAAAAAAAAAAGATGAGAAAAGATAAAAAAAAACAAAAAAGGAATAACAGTGCCACCGTTCACTAACCAGAAGCACTTCTGTTTTTTATTAAAAAAAAAGTTCTTGAAGTAATTGTAGAATCGAACTCGGGACCTTCGTGCTGCTGGTCAAACGTGATACCAATAAAGAAGTACTTAAAAGAGCAGGTACCGAAAGGCAACTCATGAATATCGTGAAACATAGAAAAATGTTCCATTTGGGTCATATACTTCGTGGTGAACGGTATTCTATCCCGAAACTAATACTCTAAGAAAAAATTGAAGGTCGCCGACGACCTGGTAGAAAGCAGCACTCCTGGTTGCGTAACATCAGAGACTAGAGTGAGAGCAGCAACACTGTTTCGTCAAGCTAAAGAAAACACCCTTATCCTGATGAGATGAAGAGATGGTCAAATAACCCCAATGTGCGCGAAGTATACGGGACTAGAAGAAGAAGAAAGACTGCCCCAAGATAAAAAAAAAAAAAACCACCAAAAAAGCACTTCTGTTTTTTATTTAAAAAAAAAATTCTTGGAGTCATTGTAGAATCGAACTCGGGACCTTCGTGCTGCTGGTCAAACGTGATACGTACATAGCCATTAAGGCATCGTACTGAAATTAGCACAGAAATCATATGAATTACCAGGCTATTTATGAATCAACCAACCTTTTAACTAAGACATTTTTATTTCCTGACACGGGTAAACCACGACATACAAGCCATCATTTTAAGTCCCGGAAAAGATGATCTTGTATTTTTGAAAATTTTAATTTTGCCCCAGGTATATCCTCTTCGGTCAATTCAATTATAATTCAGTACGTTTGACTTTGTAGTCAATATAGAGTTCAAAACATATGTACCCCTCCCACCGGTGCTGCTCCCAGCGGATCTTTTTTAAATCTTCAGAGGAAAAAGGCTAATTTACATACCAAATTTCATAACTTTATATGGAAGGAAACCAAAGTTCTGATAGGGGAAACATTTCGTGTAAAATACACACATTCGTGCGGTAGGACAGAACTTGACCTTCGCATTATCGTGCGCCTAGATATAAAAAAAAAATTCTTTAGTTTGCTTCCACATTATTTGCCTGAAACAGCATCTGAATGAGTGGTATATATAAATATTATAACAGCCAGAACTTTAGAATAGATTTTACGACAAAACTCAAAAACTTTATTAGTACCAAAGCAATAGAGCGGCCCAGATTCTAAAGCTTATTTAAAAATTCCTGTTATTATTGCTCGTATAATTTTTATGACAATACGCCAAATATTTATGACAAACTGTACAGTCATATTCCGCCATTTATATATTTTTATTAGTTTCCCTGCTTATTTTTAGGTATTTGTTTTGTATGGCGAGGAGTACCAGTAGAATTTATAAATTTTAAATAACTTATTTTTAATTATTACATACGTATTTACTGGTTATACGTGGAACGCAATCTGTTAAAAAATATAAACAAAACTATTTTTAAGAATCTTTTTAATATTTCAGCAGTACTTAACTGAGTCAAATGCTTTAAGTCAATCACTAAATACTGCTAATGTCAAAAGTACGAAAAAATTAGAAAAACTAGAATTTCTTAAAAGCTTGCAATGAATTTGGTACATGTATTGTCCAAACCCCCTGTATATGAAATAAAATTACACTAGTCTCCAAATATTTTTTTTACTGATGTTACAATAGCTGTACCGGGCAGTTTAAAGCATCCTGATTGCGAATTCAACAGCAAAAATGTTTCATTCTTAATACACATTTAAATTACTTTAAACTCTAAGGGATTGAGACTTCGTGATAGAGCTGTCATTTAGACATCTCATGCGGTGTTGCAAAGTTGTGCACAAAAATTACCCGACCTTCGGGCAAAAGTAAATTTGGCAACTGCCTTTTGCATTAGAGTCGCAAATTGGCTGTAAACTAGTGTTATAAACATAAGAAAATTATACTTACAGGTACCAGTAATTTTCTGACTTCTTCTACAGCTCTGGCTAGTTTCATTTGTGCTCTATTCTCTGTGTCTTCCACGGTTAGAAGGACATGGAGTTCGTCGGATAAATGTTCCCAGTTGGGTTTTCCTCTATTCTGATCCTCCTGCGGAAGACAAAACTTTTATGAATGGGTAAATTAAGATACACAAGTAAAGATATACTTAAATTTTTTTTAAAGTCTTATAAAACAGTAAAAAATTTATAAAATCGAAAGTTTTATTATAAGGTATATATATATATATATATATATATATATATATATATATATATATATATATATATATATAAAATAATAATATATATAAATATATATATATATATATATATATATATATATATATATATATATATATATATATATATATATATATATATATATATATATATATATATATATATATATATATATATATATATATATATATATATATATTATATATTTAAAATACCTTTTTATTCTTGCTGTAATTGTCCAATCTGCTGCATGGTTTTTGTTTTTAAAATTGAAATTTCCTTTTTATACAAAAAAAAAAAGGGCTTTTTTTTAAGTGCATTTTAATACTTAAGGATTTTAAAAATAATTAAAAAATTGTTTATAAATTCCAGTAAGTTGGTAAATCTCATTTTTAAAGCAAATTGCAGCAATAAATTTTAAACTAAAAACTTCAAATATAATTGCATGCAAAAAAAAACAACAAAAAAAACTAATTTAAGAAATCTTTTAAGCTGTAAAACACCATTACACCTTGAAATTTATTGCTGCAATTTGTGTTGGCAATAAGATTTACCTACCAACAGCAGGCCTAGAATACTGACTCTCATAAGCGCCTATGTAATAAAAATGGTGCGCCTATGTAATAGAAATGGTACACCCATATGTAGAGTCCCCCATGGGTATTTTTGGAGATAACCCCAAAGTAGCTAGACTTCTAGTGGCAAGACTACAAACTCCTGTCATTTGAAAATTGTCATCGAGTTGATTTAGTCGATTTAGTTTTGCAAATAGAGATGTGATGTGTTTTTATCTTATTGCCAGTTTATATTTTTGCGTCTTGGGTAATATTTTGTGTATTTGTGCAGTCCAGTGAAGTATCGCCCACGCGGCTTGCCAAGATCGTAAAGAAAGAATACCTGTATGTATCTCTACCATTTTTAATTCCTAGTAAGTATTTTAATTCATGACACCCCTACTACCAACTTACTAAAATTTGTAAACAACTTATTTTTCTATTTTTAAAATTCTGAAATACAAACAAATGCAGGACAAAAAAATTGCAGCAATTTTTAAAAAAACAAAGTGCGCTTGCGCAGCAAGATATATTTTAAACTGTAAAAAAACCTTTAAGTATAAAGTACTCAAAATAAGAATACATAAAAGTGTGTTTAAAGGCAAAAATAAAAAAAAACAACATCCTACATTTAAAAATAAATGTGAGGAATTTAAACCGGCCAATTAGCATGACACTTACTCATTACTCCATGATTTTGGGCAGCTTGAAATCACAAAAATATTTAAGAAAAAAACATTTAAATATCTTTCAGACGAAAATTAGCTTCGGGCTTTCCCATTTGTTTATTTTTTTCTAGAATAGATTTCTGGCTATCGGCCAAAGTGTGGCCCTAAGATATTGGGAGTGGTACTATCCAAGAGAAAATTTTATAGTAATTTATTTGCTGTTCTTGGGAACACTTATGGAAATGTCAAATTTTGTAACGTATTTGAGCAATTATATTAATTTTTTTCCCCAATTATATTTCAGACGTAATAATGCGGAAAGTATTAAAAAAGATCCCAAATTATTTCATTAAAATGAATTTTTTTAGCTGAGTCTGTGCATTATAAAGCATGTTTCTGTCAACACTGTCAAGAAGCTCGCCAGCCATAATTATCCGGGGTGTCTCTAGACGCGAGTAACAAATTAATGTGGAATGTAATATTTGACAATGATACATCAGAATTGTTTTATGTCAATTTGTTTTAACAAGAAAAATATTTGAAGGCGTTTTCGACATATCACACTATAACACTTTAAAAAACTAAGCCTGTATAATCTTACAAGTTGGTTAAAACCTTCACGCGATATATAAAAAATAAGAAAAGTAAATTTACTTATATAGTACCAGTTCCAGAAAACTTTTTGGAATTCTAACTAGACGACGTACAATTAGAGGTAGAAAAGACGTTATAAATCAGCGAAGAAGGCGGAAAATTTGTAATTTATCGTCTACCTGTGTCTTCCGAACATAATCCCAAAATATTTTTCTTACACCTAGTCGGTTAATTTTAGAATTGAAATAAGATTCTTATCTTCCCAAAAATATTCATGTTCGTGACTCAAGAGAAATAGGCCTTTTTCCATCGAACCTTTTCCCGGGGGAGCGAAAAAAAAATTTTTTAAGTTTCCGTTTATCTT
>JAHBCN010010313.1:32283-49929 GCA_019359885.1 Listronotus oregonensis | reverse complement strand
GGCCCCCATTTTAAAAAGTAATCGATTTCAGCCTTGGTATCCTTTAAAAGGAATCAATTCCTGAATTTGATTTCAAAAAAATTCGATTCCTACCCAGCTCTGACTGATACAAATAAAAGAAGAATGACATACTTTCGTATTATACCGCCCACACCCCTTTAGGGAACAAGGAAACTGAAATATATACCAAAACTATAACTATAACCAATATTAAAAAACTGAAAATAAAAAAATTAAAAACCGTATGTTGCTTTCCTTAAAAAAGGTGGTCGGTATAGTACGAATGTACCGGGTGTTCCACTAAGAGAGGTAGTCGGCTATATCTCAGAAACTACTAATAGTATAACTTTCGGGAAAAATTTTTTTAGATAAAAGCGACCAAGAGAAATTGCTGAAAATTATTTTCAAGTTTGTGGGATGGCCGCTATGGGGCGTAAGGGTAACGTCAAAGCATAAAAATATACATTTCTCAAAAAAATATCAAATAAAGTGTGTCAATAAGTGGTACTATTTTAATCTTTAATGTTTTCTAAACAAAGAAGCTTCAGGTGCAATTTTTGTCAGTTCTAAAATAAAGTGGTGGGGGAAGGTTAAAGTTTAATTTAGAAAAGTGCTAATAACTCCGGTTTTCTTCAACCGAATTTAGTGAACTTGGTCTCGTTTAAAAGAGCATTTTAAACATTATTTCAGGTGTATAAACTATTGCCACACTTATCTCACAAACGCCGCTAGAGGGCGTCAAGGTAAAAACTAACTTATTTTACGAAATTTTTTGAAAAATTTAAATGCAATGATATATACCTTTTTATATATTTAAAAAGAGAAAAAAAATCCCAACAAAACGGCGAAAACCGCAATTTAATATCTCTTTTTAAACCAAATATATTAGCAAAAATATAAATACGACATAGAGGCGTAATGCATTTAGCGACACACTGTTTTCTACTAGGCCGATTTCTTTAGGTAAAAATTAAATTTATAAATTTTAACAAAATTTAATGACATACTGCATGATTTTTACTTATTTGAACTCATTTAACGATATTAAATAACATTAGATAATTACCAACTTATAACTGTAATAATCCATCGAGCGTGGTCCTTATCAAGTTAGCTTTGAAAACAAAAGGATGCTGAAATATCAAAAATCCAAAATTTTTATTTCAAAATAAAAAAATATTTTGACATAAAAATTTTCTAAATTAAACTTTAACCTTCCCCAACCACTTTATTTTAGAACTGACAAAAATTACACCTGAAGCTTCTTTGTTTAGAAAACATTAAAGATTAAAATAGTACCACTTATTGATACACTTTATTTGATATTTTTTTGAGAAATGTATATTTTTTGTTTTGACGTTACCCTTACGCCCCCTAGCGGCCATCCCACAGACTTGAAAATAATTTCCAGCAATTTATCTTGGTCGCTTTTATCTAAAAAATTTTTTCCCGAAAGTTATACTATTAGTAGTTTCTGAGATATAGCCGACTACCTCTCTTAGTGGAACACCCAGTACAAAAAAAACATCTGATATCTGAATAATCTAGGGTGTGTCTTAATAACATGCTAATATTTAAGGGGGTGATTCTTGGGCCCATTTTAAGAAAAAAACTTCATATGAATGTATGTCCTAAACGTCTTATCTTTTGAGATACAGGGTGTTAAAATTTTAAGAAAAAAATAATTTTTTTATTGTCACTTTCATACCACTTTAAATATTTTTATGAAAATTGGTGTACGGCGTTTATGCATTAAAGAGCATTTTTTGACCTAAGAAACACTTTTTTGTTTCAAACAGTGGCGTCCGTACTGGACTCTGACTAGATACTTTTGAAGGAAAAAGTAGTACGCCACTGCTTTCTAATAAAAAAAAAGGATTCCCCGGTCAATTTAAAACAAATTTGGTTGCTTGACTTTTTATCGTACGACTCATCGTTTCCCCATAAAAAAATAAATTCACTTATTTGCATCTCATTGGACCAATTACGAGAAAAACGATTTATGTAACTTTGAACAATAATTTATTTAATAAGATAACTTTTAAACGTTGGAATTATGAAATTAAGGTAATCTACATACATTTCAGAATAGTAACAGAAAATTACCCTGAATTTTCATAAAAATATTTAAAGTGGTATGAAAATGACAATAAAAAATTTTTTTTTTCTTAAAATTTTAACACCTCAACCCAAGATAAGACGCTTAGGACATACATTCATATGAAGTAGTTTTTTCTTAAAATTGGTCCAAGAATCACCCCCTTAAATATTAGCATGTTAATAAGAAATACCGTGTAAAATGTTCAATGTCATTCGATGCTTTCTTTTTAGTCTTTCTAGAGACTTCTCTATAATATCATAATAAACTATATTTTTCAAACGGCTCCATAAAAATGTATTCATTGGTGTGACATCTGGGCTGCTGGGTGGCCAATGAAGTGTTCCTTTATAGCCAATCTACTCCATTCAATTACACTACCTCTTCTCAAAAGCCATGAAATGGAGCGCCATCCTACTACCAAATAATAATATTGTAGATTTGTAATAGCTATTCTCCTAAGAGGTCCTCGATCCAGTTTTAAAGACATCTTTGGCCCGGTAAAAAGCCAGGAATAATGGTCCAAAAATTTGATTTGTTAACATCCCAGATCACACATTGCCTTAGAACTTTATTATTCCATATTTATGAGGGTTATCTTGTAACGGGATCTCAGAAACCGTAAGAGATATGAAGTCGGTTAAATTATTGCAAAGTTGCGCATTTAGGTGCCTAACAACATGCCGTTTAGAAAGTTGTAAAATTCCGACTACTTCCGGAGATATCCGGAAAAAACAAAAATTTGCCGATTCCCTTTTTATTTTTTTCTGACGTTATTAAAAGAGATATGGAAAAACAGAAGACACTTTCTAATGGCCACTTTTTAAGCCCTACAAAAAAGCGTTGAGAGATTTTCCGTACTACGTTTCGTTTTCGTTAAACCATCATCAACTTTATTTTTTTAAATACCGCACTTAATTGTTTATTGCATTTTTTTGAAGCAGTTATAATCCCAATTACAATGATGTATAACACTTAATATTTTTCTGTTAAATAAACATATTTTTCATAAGAGACAATGAGTTAGACAATGAACGCACATCATTTCTTATAGGGACGTTCCATATTTGTTAATAAATATTAAGTATTATACATTTTTGTAATTGGGATAATAAGAAGTTCACAAAAATTAAATAAAAACCCCGGGTCCATATTTAAAAAAAAAGTTGATGATGGTTTACCGAAAACGAAACGTCGTGCGGAAAATCTCTCAACGCTGTTTTGTAGAGCTTTAAAAGTGGCCACAAGAAAGTATCTTTTGTTTTTCCATATCTCTTTAAATAACGACAGAAAAAACTAAAAACGAAATCGGCAAATTTCTGTTTTTTCCAGATATCTCCGGAAGTACTCGGAATTTTGCAACTTTCTAAAGTGGACATCTTACGGTTTCCGAGATCCCCATGCATCATGCACTCGAATCTGTGGCACCCTGTATAGTGTATTTTGATGTCTTCGGATAACAACTTGAATTGCGTAATATTTCCGTCATATTGGTTCTCTTTTTTTCCGGTAACCGGGTATATAAGCCATAAAATCCTTGTGATTTGTTCATTTTTAGAATTCCAGAATAAACTAATTTGCTAGACTAAAAGTAAAAAGCTCTTTTGGTTCAAAAAAGCAGGTAATAATTAAATATTTTTATGGATTAACTTAATTTTTAAATTTTATAAAATGGTTTTATTATTTAATAAAGTTATTTTTATTAAAAATGTAAATAAAATATCCAGGAGCCATTTTGGGCATATCTTAAAACCGTTTTTTCTCTTTCCGAAACTGCTAATGTTGAAAGTTTTCAGTTCCAATCCAATTTTTAAATAAATAAACTGCTAGCATAGTATATGCTACTTCATTTGGAAATCCCATTTTGTATGCAGATTAGATTCTAATAAGGCAACACCTATTTAAAAAATGACAATTGTTAAATGCCCCCATCACGGCATTTCATGATTTTTTGTTACCCACTTGAACTACTTTCTATAAAAGATGTGGGAGATAGAGCTATTTGAATTTTGCATTATTTATCATCTTCTCACATCCCTTAATATTGAAAATACGACGAGACTTTTTGCTGAAATAAAATTCTTGACAATGCTCATGATAACTTCTCAAGTTACCTGAAGTCTCTTTATTGGAATTGTTTTCATCTTCTGAAAGGAAAGGTACAACTGCTTACCTGTCATACAAATATTTGTAGCACACATCTCTCACATTACGAGCTGTGATGCTGTTAATTCTATGTGTCAATTCATGGGGTGGCAATCTTCTTCCATAACACAAAAGTTGACGACCTAATAAAAAATAAATAAAAACTAATAATCTCCAGAAAGTAACTGCATTGTTAAGAATCTTCAGCTTGTTGTTTGCACTGATAGTGACTGTATATCTCTTTAGTCTTAATTTAGAAAAATGTTCGAAAATTACTTTCACTGTAAAGAAAACATAATTAATTATGGTATGAATAAGACTGTACTGGCCCAAAAAGATTTAGACATTCATGTTCGATGGCTTCATAATAAATAATATAAAAATAGTTCCCCCTCTGTTAAAAATTTAAATATCAATTGGCAACAGAGCTATCCAGAAGCGTTGTGCGTGGAGTAAGATCAGTTGTACATTGTGCTTCACCGGTCGCGATATTTTGGTCCGTTTTTAAATCGGGAAAATATACCGATATGTTATAAATTTACGACAACCGTAGTGCAGGTGTACCAAAGAGTTTTGAAAACGGAATGTGTGCAACCGAAAAATCTTATTCTTTAAGCAAAATAAAAAACTGCTGTTTTAAAACATAATAATTTGTGTTCTTAAATTGGATATCCAGTCTAATTTTGTGGTAAGTACAATTATTTTTTAATTATAAATAAAAACCAATCAATAATTTATTGGTTTTTAACTTTAATTTAATTTCAAATTAAATATTAAAATAAATTGCAAGAAGTAATTTTTATTAATTGTATGTAAATACACATTTTTTAAAAAGTTTAAATACGTAAAACCTCGCAAAAAACGTTCGACCTTCGACTCGCCGCGATGAAGCCGGCGCAGTGTTGCCAAATTTTTTAAACATTGAAAAGCCATATTTTGAGCTCCACTATCGCCCATTAAAATCGTAAGCATCATAATTTTTACACCCTGTAATATGTAATGTTGAATTGTTGTTCTGTTTTCATCATACTCATCAGCTTAAAATAGCTGTAGTAGCTTCTTTAATTTTTGTATTTTTACATGTAATAAATGTTACCCTTTAATATATAAAATTGTATGCGTACCAATATCTTCACAGACTGCGGTAGATGTGTCCAACTGTAACAAAGTATTGGCAGTTAGCAGGGCCTTTGCGCGCTCTACCTCACCTTCGGTCACACTGGTACATAACCTCATGAATTCTTCCTGGATGTTGAATACCATGTCTTCGATTTTAAGGGGGTCGGAAACGAAGTAGATTCCCCAAAGACCAGTGTCCTGAAATAAGAATGTTATTAGAAACTTAAGAACCAGATCAAATCGAATAACTTATTGGTGATAATGTCCAGTAAAACCTGGTTAATTGGGGTTTCAAGGAACCAAGGATTTTGTACCACTTAAAGATTTTTTCATTTATCCAGTTTTCCAATTAGACAGGTTTAAAATAGTTGTGGTCTCATTTACAGAGGCCCCTACTTATAGAGGTCGAAATGTATCATTATTCTGTTTATAGAGGTGGAAATGTTAATAAAAATTAGTATTTTATGAATTAATCTATTAAATATACTGCGCAAAAGTTGATAAAATGTTTTACTTATACAGGGGATTGAGCTACAGAGTGCCATTAATAGAGGTTAACATCGAAAAAAGCCTAGATTCTTGTAGATTGCGTTGTGCTATTTTGGTCTTGGCGAATGCGCTAGTATTCATTTTGAGAAAGTGTTATTATTTTTTTATTCTGATGATCCTAGTCAGGACATTGATTGAAAAAAAGATGAAATAATTGTCATCGGCTCCTGACCCCTATACAAAATTTCGAGTTAATCAGACTTCTTGAAATAAGTTGAAAGATTTCGTTACATAGATACATACAGGTCAAGCTAATAAGATAGTAAAAGCGTGGTAAAAAGTTTTTTTTTAACTTATATTTGCATTATATATTAGTCTGATTGTGATTCTTTAATTTGATTGTCTGAAATATGCTTATTTGTCTGCAAATTCTAAGATTTATGTGGTGTGTTAAGTGCAGAAATATGTATACTTCTTTTCACGAAGGTTTGTACTTTCGTCATCAATGACGTCATTACTTGGAAAAAAGGGTTTGTAGCTAATTCATACAAAATTCAATGCTGTTCACATTTTTAATTAAAGTTAGGCAATATTGATGCAAGTACGTTTAAATGCGTTCTTTAGAGCACGTTCAGAATGGGTTTCTAATAAAAATTTTAATTCATCATGATCCGATTGCACCAATAAAATTTTTAATTTTCTTAAGGGTAAAGCTAAGCTTAAATCAAAAATTCGATTGGACCAGAGTTATCGGCGGATTCAAGATTCTCTTTATCTCAGCCTAAAAATATCTAGACTTAACGTTATTCTTGTCTCAATTTTGTTTTTTTTTGTGTTTCTCATGATGAAAGACCATCGAAACCCCGATTTTTTAGAAAATTGGTGTTTTAATCGACATAATGGAACAAGTAATTATCCGAATACAACATTTTTAGCAAGTTTTAAATTTTTTTAAAGCCAACAGTGTTAATTAAGCCTTATAAAAACTAGAAGAAATACCTGCGATATAACGATTTGCAGTTATTTTAAACTCTTTCCGATTTTCGGCTAAAAAAGACGGTCTATAAATTGGTTTATTTTTATAATATTCTTGTACCTTGTATCTTATACCTTGCTAGCAACAAACGTTTTCAAAGAAATATAGTCATAATTTACATTTAATATGTACACCAATAACAAACCACAAGAATAAACAAATCTACTTACCTCTAAAACTGCAGTAAGTAGTAACAGGTTAATTCCTGCATCTCTCTCCTGTGTTAAATAGTCAATAAGGTTTAAAATCATATTTTGTTCACTTTCTGAATACCGTCGAGGCATTTTACACAATAAAAATACGAAAATAAAAATAAAATCTGACCTTACTTTTGACAAAACAATTTTTTTGACAAGTTTGAAAAATGACATAATTTTATAACCCATATTTTAGGATATTATTATTGTAGCTTTAAAAATCAGCTGCTGAACGGCAGCCATTTTGATTTTAAGAAACGACCAACCTTTGATGTCGTTAATTTGTTTCAGTCGTTTTGACCTTTTTAATTTGTTAAAAAGGTAAGGAAATTGATGACAAAGTACAAACCTTCGTGAAACGAAGTATAAAATAAGGCAACTGACTTACCTTGTAGCATGTGTTGAAACTTTGGTATGAATGACATAAGTCTTCTTCGGCACTTGCTCGGGCTAAGTTGGTGGCGTTTTGTTTCGCCGAAGCTTGTGACCTATAACAAAATATTTTTATTTATTTATTTTTTTATTTATTTATTTAGGTAGTACACTACAGAGAGTAAAACTTCTAAATGGTACAAATTCAGTTCACAAATTAAATATACAACTACATATACCCAACACTGCAACAAATACAAGATAAATCATTTATATTTTAAAATCGCCTTCAACGTGGCTAAGCTAATAAAAATATATCACAGTCAGAATAAAATCTATTATATATGTACATTAAACGGTGTAAAACTATTTAAACCGTAGTTTGTTGTAATACCTTTCATAAAATAATTGATTTGCCGTGTTTTCACCAGGAACTAAAAACAATATTAAGCTCAACAGACTGGTTTCACATATCCATACATTATCTTATACAAGAACAACATATGGGCACCCCTACATAAGGCACCTTGTTGCCTAAGGTACATTTTGGTAGGGAAAGTGATGCTTGTACAGAAGGTACTTAAAAAATTTGTTCTGAACTTTTTCAATTCTGTCTATGTGATAAGCATAACCCGAAGACCATATGACTGAACAATACTCTAAAATACTGCTAAACAATTATAAATACTGGTGAGTGCCCGAGTATCGCTGATATGCTTTGTGTTCCTCTTAATAAAACCCAGAAGTTTAAATCCTTTCAGAACAATACTGTCTATATGTTGATTAAAAGTTAAATCTTTGTTGAATATTACACCGAGGTCATTAAATGACGATACATTTTCGATGACCGAGTCATTAATTTTATATACCATTCTGAGAGGATTGCGACGCTTATAGAAACTAAAAGCCTTACACTTAGAAACATTAATATTCCAAAAATTTGCTTCACACCACACAACGAAATTATCAAGTCATCCGCATAAAGCAAGCAGCGGGAAGTCTCAAAACAAGAGATGACATCGTTTATAAACAACGAAAACAGTATGGGACCGAGATGTTACCCCTGAGGAACCCCCGAAGTCACAAAAATTTCACGCGAGACAGAACCACAGACAACCACACGCTTCCTTGCTAATCCCTTGAAGTCGATGTTTAGCTTTTACCACAACCTTCAACAACAGCCAAAGCCAAAGATTTCAATATATAACATACAAACTATAAAATAGTTTTCAGTATTTTTTCTTACAGTGATTATTTTCTCACTATGTCACAAAGACTATTTTGAATAATTGTTAATATTATTTATCATTTTAAAAACAGGTTTCTTTGTAATAACTCGAAAAAAAATGCAGATATCAAAACGCGGTTTTCGCCAAAGTGTAGGTATGTTTTCTCTTCTTAACCTACAATTTAAAAAATATATCGTCGTATTTAACTTTATCGAGAAAATCTTTTTAAAAAACCCTGTTTTCGAACAACCCGCCTTTTGTTGGTGAACCAAATTTCAGGCCTTGAAAAGAACAACGTTTAAAAGATCTTTACATTTTTTTCAAACAAGTACCCACTTGAACCACTTTCTATAAAAGATGTGGGGAATAAAGCTTGTTGATTATTATTCATCTTCCCCTACCCTTAATATTGGAAAAATGACAAAAAGTCTCCAACCAAAATAGTGCAGAATTGTTTAGAGTTTTTGCTGATGTTATCAAAATTGTACCTATTACAAGCTAATTTTGGAGAAAGACTAGATTTTTTAATATACCGTTGCAGTTGCGCCATCTCGCGGTACTTTTAGAAACTTTAAAATAATTGTCAGCTATTTCTCTTGGCCACTTTTACTAAAAATATTTTTCCCCAACGCTGTGAAAACTATTCGAGATACAGCCGGCGTCCTTGATTATTTGGACACCCGGTACATAACATGTGCGTTAAAACATGACTACAACACTCGTGTGATTGGAACAACTCGTTCTAATCACATTTTGTCACTTTAATCCTTTAAACTCGTTGTTGTACGCCTGTTTATAAACGCATTTGTAATATAAACAATTATCAACCCCAAAAGCAAAACCTTGGTAATAATTTTTAATTTTGATATTACCTGTCCCAAGCTCCCAACAAAGTAGAAGCGACCATCAAAGTTAACGTATCGGGATCGGACCACCCGGCTCCTTCTACAGCCAAGGCAATGTGAGCCAGAGGAAGGGAATCGTCGCGGACACGGATCTCGGATCCAGTGAAACGGCATGGCGATAGCTTTGGTATTTCTCCTGGGTAAGTGTTGTCTGTAAAAAAAGTAGATTAAGTAGACTAAGCGTGTTTTGTTATTTGTTAATGAAGAACACTGATAAATAAAACTACTATGTTTTTAACCACTAAAATATATTCATAATTATTGTTACTGCAGTTTCAACTCACAGAGTCATTTTCAAACAAAATTTTTCAGACTAAAGTATCAATACAAAAATAGGTGAATTTATACCTCTAAGTGGTAAATATTTCTTAGGCGGCGGAGCAATTAACGTTTATTATGGTTTGGCGACAGTAAATAGCGTGGAAAATACAAGTTCGGTTTGATCATTAAGCAGATGTCATTATTATTTTTATTGCCTTTGTATATTTCTAGGGATTCAGATAGTTTAATTTATGGCCCTTGGTTGAATAGTGTAATATTTCTATATTATTTAATAATTTAAATATATAGAAATATTATACTATTTATATTAAATAATATAGAAATATTACACTATTCAACTAAGGGCCATAAATTAAACTATCTGGAATCCCTAGAAATATACAAAGGCAATAAAAATAATAATGTACATCTGCTTAATGACCAAACCGAACTTGTATTTTCCCCGCTATTTACTGTCGCCAAACCATAATAAACTGTTAATTGCTCCGCCGCTTCCTAAGAATATATTTACCACTTAGAGGTATAAATTCACCTTATTTTTGTATTGATACTTTAGTCTGAAAATATTTTTGTTTGAAAATGACTCTGTGAGTTGAAACTGCAGTAACAATAATTGTGAATATATTTTAGTGGTTAAAAACATAGTAGTTTTATTTATCAGTGTTCTTCATGATGATTAATTACCACATAGTAACGGCTAATGGCATCAATTTTTTATTTGTTAATTAAAATCATGGTTTTATTCAGTATGATTTTTTTTAAATCATAATTAATATTAAAAAAAGTTTTTAAATTTTAACACTTAAAATGTATTTGCTCATACAAAAAAATAAAAGCAAGATACATTTTTATGTGGTGTTTATTATTTTATTATAATATTCGAAAAGAACAGCTGGTTATTACAAAAAAAAAAAATTAAAAAAATTTAAAAATTAAACCTAAAAATGCACCTTTTTGTTGTATTGAATCCAGTGCTTTAGAAATTGATTTTAGCAACTGTAGAAAGTCTTCAGCCATCCTTTTAATACAGATATCTGGATTTTTTTTTAAAATCACGGCATCAAATTGATTTTTCATAGATCTCAAGACAATTTGGAATGTATTTCATCGAACATCCTGAGATAAGACCAATTTCTTGCCCCCTTTTTTTATACCAAGCATTTGACAAATGGGTTTTTCTGAGGTTTTCACAATATGTACTAAATGTTCTTTTTTTTTGGGATGCTTTTAAATCTTTGGAGAGCAAACTAAGAAAATGTGCCGAACAGCCATATTTAATTATAGGGTTATTGGACGACTCGGTAATTTTGGCACTTATTTATTGAGTTAATAGCTAATTTGGCAAGATAGTCAGCTGTAAGGGGATGACCAGATGTATATATGCTTTCTAAAAGAACACTGTTTCCATACTCTGCAGTCAAAACGACACAGATTATCAGATTTTTTTTCTTAAATATTCAAAAAAATCAAAAGTTTTTTTAAATCCTTGATTTTGGATCTTTTTTTTTAATATAATTTTTTTTAACCTGGTTAAATGTATGAGGTGGCATGAATATTTTTATTGGAAAAATCCAAAAAACAACAATTTCTTTTTTTACTTCAATGGCTTATAATTTTGTAAGTACAGTAGTTGAGAAAAGTTATAGTGAGAAAAAAAGTTCTGTATTAAATTTCTACAAGATGGAAATAGCTATAAATCGAAAAAATTGTGAGTGTGTGTAAGTTTGAAATATAATTGACGCTTTATCCAAAATTACCTATTGTGTAACTTTCCATCTAAAGTCGGAATTATACTCATTTGAAGTTATGTCATCCAGGTAAGAAAAAACGTATATAACATGCTGAAGTTCGAAGTAAGACCTCAAAATTTATTTTAAATGAATGGGAAAAATTTAAAAACTATATTTTGGATGAGAATATATCAAAAGATGAGTATTACAAAAAAATTAATGCACCAGGTACTTATGGAACGGCTCTAGAATGTTTTGCCTTATCTGAAATTTATAAACTTAATTTTAATGTATTTACATTTGTTGAAAACCTACCCCTAAGCCAGATTTTAAGCAGGAAAGCTATGGTTTGAAGAAACATACATCAACTATTAATCTTCTTTTTCGCGGAAACCCCAATAACGGACATTATGATCTCATTCAGAAATATAATTTAGATAATGATGAACAAAAAACATCTTGTTAGATATGTCAAAAATCGTTCAAGAATATCAATGGCCTTAAAATTCATAATGTAAAAATGCATCTAAAAACCAACGTAATGAAGAATTTGGAGAACTTAAAATCTAAAAATAATATGTCTGATGTAATAAATGTAACGATCGAAAAATTTAATGAAGTATCCACTAATCAAATTGCAAATAAAACCCCCGAAAATTTGATTAATGAAAATCCAAATTTAAATGGTGAATTTTTAATAAAAGCTTTCGCTGAATTAAAATCATCAACTACCATTGTAAAAATCATTCCAAAAGGAGCCAGACCATCAATTTCTGATGAACTTTCATTTCTTCTTAAAAAATGTGTATCAAAAAATGACTTTCATTCTTGGATTTCATTATTTCTTTTTCCATACGCTGTTTTAGCAATACCTGTCAACTCAAAACATAATAGAAAATCTTCTTTAACAACATTGATAAAAAACAATTTAACATCCTGGTTGAAAAATAAGTTTTTACAAACAAATGATCTTCTTGAATTATATATAAAAATATCAGTAACATCTAAAAAACCATCAAAGAAGAAAGATAGCAACAAGTTTAATGAGAATAAGTACCTTTCAAAGAAAATCAAAGCCAAAATTGCAGATGGAGATATCAGAAATGCAATCCGAATTCTTACTTCAGATGATACTATCGCACCTAGAAATGAAGAGACCTTTGAAAAACTGAAAAAGAAACATCAGTATCCAACAAGATAATGATGTCGATTATTCCTTTAAAAAATTGATTTTAATTTTAATTTATCTGAAAATGAAATTAAAAGTGCTATTTCTTCATTTCGTCCTGGGTCTTCTGGTGGTATAGATTCATTAAGACCAAGACATCTTAAGGACTTGGTAATTAAGTAATTAAGTCTTTTATAACTCATTTATTTCAAGGTTCAGTTCCAAAAGATATTTGTAAATTTTTTTATGGAGCAAACCTATGTGCTTTTAATAAAAAAGATGGAGGTATTCGACCAATAGCAGTAGGAATATGTTTTCGACGTTTAGCTTCTAAGGTAATATGCCTCATATTTATGAAAAGCAGGAAACCTTTTTCGCCCATATCAACTGGGCTTTGGAACAAAATGCAGAGCAGAACAGCAATACATGCAATACGTCGTTTTCTTCTTTATCCTCACGAATCAGATAAAGTTATTTTAAAAATAGATTATCAAAACGCTTTTAATATGGTAAATAGAAAAACAATTTTATCACGAGTAAGCGAATATCTCCCAGAATTTTTACCATTTATAGCCCAATGTTATGATAATCGAGTTTACTTTTTACGGTGATCAATATATTTTTCTCAAAGAGGTGTCGAACAAGGAGATCCTCTTGGGCCCGCTCTTTTAGTTTAGCAATTCATCCACTTATTTTATCATTAAATACAGAAATTAATCTTTGGTATCTAGATGACGGTACACTTGCTGGAAACTCAAAATCGGTTTTAGATAATTTTCATAAAATAATCAGAGGAAGTAAAGATTTGGGTTTAAATTTAAATTTTGATAAGTGTGAATTAACTGTTTTATCTAAAGATCATTCCAATATACTATCAAATTTTTTTAGTGTTGTTCCTAATCTGTCAGTAATTCCCATTTCAAATTTTAATTTATCAGGAAGTGCTTTTTCGTCAAATGAAATTGAATACTCAATTAATAAAAAGATAGAATTTTTAAAATCTCTTAGCACCAAATTAAAATTTTTAGACTCACATATTTCCTATTATTTACTAAAATATTCCTTTGCCATACCTCGAATGTCTTATTTGTTAAGATGTTCACCTTGTTGAAAATCTCCAGAATTACTTTGTAACTTTGATAATGTATTACAAAATTTGGTTCAAGACATAACAAATTGTGATATTAAATTAAATTCTTGGTTACAAAGCACTCTTCCAGTAAAACTGGAAGGTCTTGGAATAAGAGATACATCCACCCTGTCTATTTCTGCCTTTTTAGGTTCAATCAATGACGTGTCAGGTTTACTTTCCAAAATTTTACCTTCCTATATTCTTGCGACAGTAGATAATGATTTCAGCAATTGTTTTGTAAGATGGTTATCTGTTTGCAATCTTCAAAATCAACCACAAAATTACCAAAAACAGAAAGATTTTGACTTTTTTATTTTGCCAAGCTCGTCACAAATATATTACAGACATGTGCAGACAAGTGAAGATAAGGCCGTCTACTTGCTCTTCAGGCCCTGAAAGTAATGCTTGGATTAACGCACTTCCATCTTCGTCCTTGGGAAATTTGTTAGATAACAAAACATTCCATATTTCCATCGCTCTCAGACTTGGTCTGCCTGTGTGTGGAGAACACCTGCGTTTGCGGCGAAAATGCTGATATTTATGGCCTACATGGGTTAGCTGCAAAAAAGCGCAGGCGTTCTTCTAGACACAGTCAGATAAATGGCATTATCAAGAGAGCTCTGATTTCAGCTGAAAATCTTTCTGTGTTGAGCCTCTTGGAGTTTGCAGAAGCGATGGAAAACGAGTAGAGGGAATGACCTTAATTCCCTGGAAATATGGAAAACAATTACTTTGGGACGCTACTTGCAGCCATACCGCAAAATCCTATCTGGACAAAACTTCTAATTTTGTAGGTGCGGCTGCTTTGTGCGAAATAAAAAACATCTAAAATATAAGAGCTTGAAGAACGCTTTATCTTCATTCCTTTTGCTGTTGAAACTTTTGGTCTTTTGGGTGATGAGGCTAAGGGTTTTATTAATGAAATTTGCAAAAAAATAAATTGCAAAAAATCTAGACGTTTCATTATTCAAAGAATTGGTTTAGCTGTGCAACGGGGTAATGCAGCATCAGTACTAGGTACAATCCAGGGAGACCTAGGACTTGATGAAGTTTATAATTTTTAAATATAGATTTAGTTCATTAATTTAATTTAAGAATATTTTTATTTGAATTTATAACATTATATATTTTAATTATAATTTTAATTAATTACCTATTTATGTATATATGTTCCAAATGAGGGGCAAAATATTACATAAAAATATAACACTAATTACAAACTGATTTGTCTCAAATTAAAAATATAAGGAATCGATTCGTTTTGGAATCGGATCCTTCCCACAAGGAATCGATTCTGGATCATTTTAAAATTATATAATGAATCCAGATCCTGAATCCTATTTTTAAAAAGTAATCGATTCCAGCCTTCAGATCCTTAAAAAGGAATTGATTTCTAGGTTGGATTCCAAAGGGATTCGATTTCTACCCAGCTCTGTTGTCTATAATATTCTAATACTTTTAATACTAGTAAAATACAGCACAGAAAAGGAGGAAGAGGAGAACGATACTTACTAAGTTGTCCAAGGTTCGATTCAGCCAACTTAACCAAGTCTTCATGGCATACACCGCCAGCTCCAGCCACAACGATGCGGCTGGCTTTGTAGTGGTTGTCCAAGTAATTTCTTAGATCAGAGGCGTTGATCGAACGAATGTTAGCAGTGGGTCCTGAAATAATAATTTTATAAAAAAAAAAAAACAAAAAAAAACAATGTAAATTATTAATAATTAAACGTTAAAATTATAACTTTTTTAGGATTATATATTGATGAAAATTTAGATTATAGGATACACATAGAATATCTTCAAAATTATCTATCATCTTTAATCGGAATTTTGTTCAACATTCGGAATTTAGTCCAGTCACTGGGGGGTTTTGCCTCCGAATTCTTTATAACTGAATAAATTTATTTGAAATTTTGTCTGTTGATAAATAAGTATTTCAGGAACAAAACTCACATAGTGCCGATATGCGCTGCCACCTTTTCACTCAAAATAACCTCGAAATTCGATACAGGGACAAATTTCAAGCAAAAAGTGTAATATACCGAATTTTTCGATGAAAAAATATTTCATTTTTAAAGTTTTTTATTAATAACTCCAAAACTAAGGGTTTTACGCAAAAAAATGTATTAACAAAATTGAAGCTTATAAAAATACACAGAGATTCGTATTCTTTTATGAGTGTTGTAAGTAAAACGTAAACTGAGATATGGCTGGTCAAAGGAAAGGGATATTTCGTTGTATCTATGAACCTAAACATTTCGCGTCAAAAAGCGGCAAACGGGTAGATATTTCGAAAAAAACTTATGAAACAGTTTTTAAAGAGCTTAAAAAGACCTTTAAAATGTTTACTAGTAAAAATTTTTGGCATAAGATTTACGTGAGATACGACCAAAAAAATAATGGATTTCTCAAATTTTTGTAAAAAAAAAGCGCGTTAAAACTAACGTCATGTTCGTTAAGATTAAAATTAATTATATTTCTTTTACAATTCACTTTATTTTGGTGGTTTTCATATGATCTGAAAGTTTAGTCACATTAAAGTGTCTAGTTCTTAAAAAAAAAAGATTAAAATATATATATTTTTTTGTAAATATTAAACGAAATTTCTTTTTTTATTAAATAACTCGAAAACTATAAGAGATACGTAAAAATTAATGAAATACAAAAATTTAGGTTTTTTCTTAACTAAAATTTTGTTTTATTTTTTGCTGTAGCTTATAAAATAACGGAGATATAGCTGGTTGAAGTGTTTTATGGCGCATGAAGCACCTGTCTCCGGCCCTTTGGCCCTTGACTGTTTAAATATGAAGTACTTTAGAGTATTCTTACAATCATAGCCCTAAAGCCTATTAAATTGTCTTTAGAATGGTTTTTGGATGAATGTCGTAGCATTAAAATTAACGCAAGTTATTGTAAAAAAACTAATAGCACTTTTTAAAATAAATTTTGAAATATCAAAAAAATATTTATTTTGAAGCATTTATGTGAAGACATATTCATATACATGTGCATTTATTCAATCATCATAAAAAGATAATCTTTGGTAAGAAAGAAATTTTTGTAAAAAAAAATATCAACACTAAAAATGTTTTAAGGGTTGAAATGTTCTAATTAATAAAAGATTATTATATGAGCAGAATATAATTAATATTTTTATTTAAATACATAATTGAAAGGTTTTAAGCTGCTAAATTTTTCTATACTTCGTTTCACAAAGGGGTTTTTACTTTCGTCATCAATTGCCTTACCTTTTTTAACAAATTAAAAAGGTCAAAAACAGACAAAGGGCCCGGTACTTTCATTAACGGATAACTATTTTGTCAGATTTTTAAAAGGGGTTTCATCCCCATAATTTTTGATTATTGGTAAATAATTTTATCGTTAAAAGAATCCGCTAAACAATTAATGACGTCAAAAGGTTGATTTTTTTAAAACAATGGCCGTTCAACACAGTTTTTAATACAATATTCTAAAATTGGGTTATGAAATTATTCATTTTTCAAACTTGTCAAAAAATTGTTTGTCCCAAAAATAGCATGAGTAAAATCCAAAAAGGGATTCAAAAGGTGAACAAAATATGATTTTAAACTTTATTGACTATTTCACACAGGAGAGAGATGCGGGGAAATTTAAACCCGTTACCACTTACTGCAGTTTTAGAGATAAGTGAAATTTTTTTATTCTTGTGGTTTGTTATTGGTATATAATTAAAGTAATTTAGTATTTTTTTTGCATGCTGTA
>JAHBCN010010313.1:0-32266 GCA_019359885.1 Listronotus oregonensis | reverse complement strand
GGAAAACTTTTGTAAGTGTTCCAAAGAAGGAAGACGCCGGGGTTGATAGAAAATATTCGCAACCATCGCGAACATAAAAATGCCGATGCTTTACAAACACGCAGTTTGTAAGGTATCCATTGAAAACATACATCATTTACATTCATAAAAACGTTTCTGTCAGTACATAGTTTTGAAGCATTTATATGTAAATAAAGTTACAATTATTTAATTAAAAAAAATAATATAAATAAATTTGAAAGTATTTTAAAGAATAAAATTTTAAAATATGGGCAAACAGAACCCGAAACCTCCAGTTAGAAGTCTAACCACCGCTGAGCCACATGGCCACCTAAAAGTAAACAAATTATCGTTTATGTTCACGAAACTGCGCCAAACTAACTTAACATTTATAACCTTTCATTATTTCACTTTCTTATGGTATAATTTGTTGCCACTATAGTGTCATTATACTTTGCTGTTTTCACATTTTTTAGCCCAACATAAGTCAAAATTATTTAAAAAAATAATCCTACCATGATTGGTCGCAGGTTTCGCCGTCAGCTTTTATAAAATCGGTCCATGGTAAAGGTACTTGACAGAAATTGTAAAATATGGCAAATAAATTACACAAAAACAATGGATAATGTAGGAAAATCTTATTAAACAGTTTAAAGCAATATATCACAAGAACAAGGGCAAACAAGGTTTACAACAGGTGACGCCATCATAAACTGGCCAATCAGAAGGTTTTTGTCAGTGACAAACGTTAAAAAAAAATGATTTTTATTTACGGATTTTTATATAAATTAATTATTATTTTTAAATTAGTTAATAAATAACAATTTTAAAATTTTAATTTATACTGGTAACAGTAATTGACACTTTATTTTTCACATTCTCAAATAGCCTATATTCTATTTATTGTGGATAAGGATTAAGACAATATCCGATTTTCTTCATCTGAATAAATCATTTTGACCGGTATTGACTGTTAACCTAATAATTTAATTTCTGACAACTACAACGACAAAACAAAAATTTACCAGTTTGAAGGAACTGTTTTTTATCAAAGGCCACTATTTTTCAAATTTTGAGACAATATATCTTGAAAACTAATCGTTTAACTTCCTTAATTTTTATTGAGCCTCTTAGAAAAATTTTCAAACTAAAAAAAAAATATAATCGGAAACTAGTCATCCTATTTAAAAAAATTGACGACTTTGCGATTGCTCGTTGGTAGTTGACAAGCAAAAAAATTTAGGTCATAAAAAATTTCAGTTATCCCATTTAAGGAATTTTCGGTTTAAAAATTCAAAAATAAAAAAGGATCAAGACCTGGGGTCCACTTATAATGGATCGCACAGTACAGGGTTATTTTTTTGTAATTATTTAATTCCTTGTATATCTTTTGATCAAAATAAAAACTTTTAAATTAAAAAACCATTTTCTTCAGTTTAAATGAGAAAATGTTCCTCTATCATGCCATAACCCTGACAGATTGATAATAATACCTGTTCACCCTTTGGCGGTCATTTAGACAACTTATATTAAAAATCAAGTTTACAAATGGCATTGTACGGGTGTCTAAATAAGAAAGGACACCCTTATCGGAAAATATGTATCACACATCGTTGGGGTAAAATTTTTTTTTTGTTAAAATGGCCAAAAAATAAATTATTTTCAGGTTTCTAAAACATGCAGATAAACCGCAACGGAAATTAAAAACCTATTTTCTTCAAAATTAGCTCAGAAGGTACATTTTAGAACATCAGCAAAACTCTAACCAATTCAGATAAGTTTAATTAAGGACTTTTTGTTATATCCAAAATACTGGTGGGGGAACATGATAATAACAACTTTCAAATAGCTTTAACTCCACATATTTTATTGAAAGGTTCAAGGGGAATCATTTGAAAAAGAATTTAAAACTTTTTAAATAACTTAAAAATAACTTGAAAACGAATGCAGATATCAAACCCGGTCTCCACCAAAGTGTAAATTTGTTTCCTTCTTAACCTACAATAAAAAATATATCGTCGTCTTCACCATTCTGCAAAATCCCGAAAAAAATGTTTTCCTTAAAAACGCCCCTAGTTGGTGAACTACAAACCAGTTTCTTTTAAAAGATGTAGGAAATAGAGCTATTTAAAAGTTGAGATTTATCATCTTCCCCATCATTATTATTAAAATACGACAAAAGTCCTTTACCAAACTGATGCAAATTGGTTGGAGTTTTTGTTGGTGTTATCAAAGTTGTACCTAATACTGCTAATTCTGGAAAAAAAATAGGTTGAATTTACCATTGTGGTTGCGCCATCTCGCGGTAATTTTGAAATTTGAAAATAATTTTCAGTTATTTCTCTTGACCACTTTTACAAAAATATTTTTCCCAACGACGGCAATAAATAGTTTCCGAATCAACCGAGTCCTTTCTTATTTACACCCGTACAAGCAGGCAAGCGGAAGGTTTAAGATGATTCACCTTAGATATTAAAGGTTTAAGAGGATTTGCTTATTGAATCCGGTAGATAAAATTTAATAACAAACCTCATGAAGACTTTAAAGTTACCTGAGGTCTTTTATTGAGTTTTTTTTTCGAAAAGTACAAGTGCTTACCTTATACAAATATTTGTAGCACACATCTCTCACGTTAGCTGTGATGCTGTTAATTCTGTGTTCGTTCATGGGGTGGTAATCTTCTTCCATAACACAAAGTTGACGACCTAATTAAAAAAAAATTAAAACTTACAAAGATAAGAAAACGCTTTAAGAGTTTTACTAACTTATTATTAAATTGTGGACATCCAAAATGTTTTGCTCTTCCTTAGTTTATTAGCTTTAACTTAAATTTCCAGAAAGATTGCTAGCTTTATACAAAAATTATTCTATTAAACTTTAATACTAAATCAAAATAAAAATTTATAAAAATAATCTTATTGTAGGAAACTACACAAGGCTCATCATTTTTAATAATTATCGCAAGCTGCAGCTTCACTGAATACTAACCACCCTATAACCCCGATTTAGCAACATGCGACTCTTGTAATTTGTAAACATCAGAAAAGGAAAGGACCTATTTATAAATCAAATTTTATTCAAAATGATATTACAATTAGATCAGTTGTTAAAAAATTAGGATTTTGTCAAACATATCAAAGTTACAAACTTTAAAGCAATTATTTCTAAAAAGCTTAAAATTGGCACTTTCGTCTTAATCGCTCATTGGTTGATTCATTTGTAATAAATAAACTAATTTTTAAATGTTTTAGTCAACAAAAAAAAATAAAAATAATGTTTCCCCAGTAAAAATTTAAAAACAATTGGCAACAGCGCTAACCAAAAAAAAGCCTTGTGCGGGATCAAGTTTTACATTGTGTTCACCGGCCGGATATTTTGGGTTTTTAACGGGAAAAAATATGGATATTTTATAAAATTACGAAACCGTAGCGCAGGTGTGCCAAAGAGTTTTAAAAAAGGATGTTTGCAATCGAGAAGTTTAAATAAAATATGCTGTTTTAAAACATAAAATTTGTGTTCTTAAAATGGATATTCAGCCTAATTTTTGGTAAGTACAATTATTTTTTATTTAGAAATAAAAACCAAACAATAATTTATTGTTTTGGTTTATACATTCATCAGCTGAAAATAACCGAATATACTTTATTTTGTATTTTTTAATAAAGTTTTTAATTTACTGTCTTTCGATCAGCTTATATAAAAATAGTGTCTAAAATTTTAACTTTACAAATGAACTGCTTATCAATAATATATAATATTTAACCAATATCTTACAGACTGCGGTAGATTTAACTGTAACAAAGTAGGCAGTTAGCAGGGCCTTTGCGTTACCTCACCTTCGGTCACACTGGTACATAACCTCATGAATTTTCCTGGATGTTGAATACCATGTCTTCATTTGGGGCAAACGGAGATTCCCCCAAAGACCAGTGTCCTGAAATAAGAATTTTAAAACTTAAGAACCAATAACGGGATGATGTCGGTTGTTAAATTTACTGGATTAGCAAAAAGTTAACAACGGTTTTAGAATGTTTAAAAACGTCATTGTCAGTGTTATTCAATGATTTTAATAGGCAACCTGTCAAAACGACGTTTTGTTAAAATTTAAACCGTTGAACAACAAGCGTCCTTACCAAAAACAACGCAAACATCCTGGCCGTAAATCAATAACTTTTCCTAGAGCGTGCGGAAAAGTCCACTTTTCTGCACCATTTGAGTGCGCAAAGTTGCACTTTTTCCGCCTTTTCGACGGCGGCGGAAATAAAATCACTTAAAATCTTACCGGTAAGCAAGATTTATATGTATTTTAGTAATTGTAGGCTATTTCATACAATATAAAACCATTGCAAGATTTAGTTTATTCTTTTTTTGTTTGTTACTTAGTAATTTTCAATATTTCAACTAAAACACAAAAAAAACATTTTTTAATTACTCTGTATAATAATAATAAATGATTATGACAAGTCAAGCAACAATATGTAATCTTGGTGATTTTAACACATTCAGATTTTTTCTTCGTTTCCATATGAACAAGCAATTGCACAATTGAATTTCAATACAAACAAGCATTTTTAATGAAAAGGCGTCATAATTTTTTTAATTAAATAAAAATCCGACAAAAAATATTTAAAATGAGAGTTCAGAGGAGCACCAATTCTATCCTGGATGCAGAAATACCGTAAGTTTGAATTTTTACCAGCAAAATCTCGTGAAAAATATGAGAATCAATATAGTCATTTCAAAACTGGTGTCACAAGGGGAAAAAAGTATTAAAGAAGAAGTGTTTTGGCCTATTTTGGGGTTTGCAAAAACATATAAACCTAATACTTTTGGAGGACTCTATGTTAAAATGTGTCCTCAAAGTGAAAAGGAACCTTGATTTACGTTCATATTTCAAGCTAACATCACTTTAAACACCAAAACGGGATACCCAAAAAAATCAAAACTTTCAGCAAAGAAGAAGTTTCAAGATTCATGAAAGAAGCACCTGATAATATTTACCTTCTAATAAAAGTTACAATTTTTGGATTACCCCGGGGCTTTAAGAATGAACTTACAAAAATAATGATTGATGACATACAGGATAATGAAAATTTGATAGTGGTGAAAATTCCTGACAGTAAAAATAACACTTCCAGAATTTTTGTGTGTCCGATGAAACAAATAAGGACTTTATCTAATTTTACCGTAAATATGCAAATTTGCGAAACCCATACCCAACACAGACGTTTTTTTGTCCAGTATAAACAAGGAATGCAGTACGCAATGTGTGGGAATAAATAAAGGTAAAATGCCTTCAGAAATTGCTGCATACCTAAAATTAAAAATCCAGGAAGAGTACACTGGACATAGTTTTCGTCGATCCTCTGCGACTATGTTAGCGGATTCTGGAGAAGGAATTACCAAGTCAAGCATTGGGGGTGCAAATCAACGGTATAGCTGAGAGCTACATTAAATCCACAAATCAGAAAAAAGGATATTCAATAAAATATTGACCATGAACAACTCCCTCCTGAGCTAAGTCAACCTTCATCAAGCCGTATAATGGTTCCATAAGCCACCCCTAAATGAAATTACAGGTTCTGCAATTAATTTACAATATTCAATAACTGTTCTTTTGTTTAAATGTTATCAACAAATAATTCCCATTTATAAATATGTTGAGTAGTTCTTTCAGACTAAACATAATTTAAAAAATAATCTTGTTTAACACTTGACTGCTTACATGCCCCCCATATGTGGTTTTCCAAAGAACGGGAGTGATTTTTATCAAAACATGATGCAAGGGGATGCCGAATAGTTTATTTTTTAACTGATTTTTTTATAAATAGCTTTGACTTATGACTAGTAGATTTATTTGTTAAATTTTCTTAATTCCCCGGGGATATGTACCGCCATAACTAATACGCTAATAACTTTGTGCGGAACATATCCCCGGCGTCCGTATTGACAACTTCAACCGTTTACCTCTTTGGTGTTGCTTGTAAATATGGATTTAGTTGCTTGTTGGTTACCGACAATGCTGTCTCGCACGGAGAAACTGCTTGAATTAGCGGCGCGGCAATTTGAGGAGAATAGTGCGATAGAATTAGAAAGTTCCTGGATCACGTTACTAAAAACGATATACCCGCCAAAGTGATTGTAGTGTTCCAGGCCCTCGGCCTTGCAGGCCTTACGCAACCGTGAACAAGACGGTGATGATTCTGACCCAGACTGGAAAGATTTGATAGCGACGACTCGGTAAAAGACAAAACCATCAATTTGACTCCAGTGATGAGAGCAGCATGATGAAGATGAATACACCTCGAACCCATAGATAGTGAAACTAATAGTGGATGTCCAAAAGGGTTGAAGCAGGGCAGCCTTTTAAATAATATGGATCTTATGATAGGATCAGAGGATATGGGAAGATATAAAATCAACATCTATAGATTTTGATCTTTATAATGAAAATACGTTGATCCCGATATTAATCAAGAAACAATTATAAGACCATTGACATATTTGAGTTTGTAACAGACGAAATCGTTGACATGATAGTGTTAGAAACAAATCGATATGCAAGTCAACAAATAACCAAACGCCCTCAGGTAAATCTAGTTAAATGCTGGACTAATACAAACAAGAACAGATAAGACGTTTTTGGGGTTGCAGAAGGGGATTAATCAGGTGCCTACTATAAATTTGTATTTCCAAAGATCCATTGTTTCAAAAATTTATCTCTGATTTTCAAAGAGACAGGTTTTTTTACTACTTAGGTTTCTCCATTTCTGTAACAACGAATCCGCAGATACTTCAAATAGACTGTACAAAATAGATCCATAGTTTACCCTTTTAAAAAATATTAAAAATGTTTGAATCCCGGAAGAGTTCTCCATAGATGAATCAATGATTCCGTTTAGGATTGCTTTCCAATATATAAAATAAAACGCACAGAATGGGGTTAAATTATATAAGTTTGTACAAGTTCCGGATACACTTACAATTTAAAGGTTTACACTGGTAAAGGGATAACAACCTGAGTTGGGACATGCACAATCTATTGTTAAAATTGCTAAGATATAAATCCAAAACAAGGCCGAATAATATTTGCTGATAATTTTTATTCTGAATACCTTTGGTTAAAACATTACTTGACCAAAAAATTTTAGGGAACACTAAGATCCAACCAAAAGGGTGTCCCAAAATTCTTCACAAAGAAACATAGGAGGGGCGAAGTAATTAAAAAGAAAGCAAAGATTAAAATTATTAAATGGGTGGACAAAAGACCTGTTTTTATGAATAACATCCAACTCATAATGCACGCTTATCTAAGGTAAGAAAATAAGATTTATCTAAAGTACATATTAGAAAAGAAAATTTTTGTAGGAAAAAAAACCGCAAGGATGAAGATAATTTAAACCATTATGTATAATTGATTAAATTTGGCGAAAAAGGCGAGACATAGGACCAAATGTCCTTATTATCTGTTTGGAAAACCTAAAATGGATGGAAGTCCTTTGATGTAATGTCATAGGTATTTAGATGTAATAAGTAATAACATTTTTTTAAAAGATTTTGAATTACTATTGGGCACGACTATAGTAAATTGTGGATAATATATAACAGGTTTCGAGAAAAGCTGGGTATTATGGAATTCGAAGCAGCAGCTAAAGAAACCAGGGGTAAAGCGGGGACCAACCCCACCAATTCCACCAAAAAAAAAAGGGGAGCACACTTTCATAAAACCTGAAGGTCCAGGAAGAAAGAAAAAAAAACCATGTACTGGGTGTTACAAGAAACTGCAATAACCAGAGAGTCCGGCTGATAAAAAGTTAGCGATAATGCTTTGTGACGAATGTCCAAACAAGCCGGGAATTGCCTTCAATGTTTCAATGAAACAAAAATTAAAATACTTTCTTTTGTTATTTTATTTCATTTCAATATTGTGACTACCACAGAACAATGTTTATTTTAATAAAAAATTTTTGAGATTTGATTTTTATTGCTAAAAGTTTGTATTCATCAGTGTGGGTTCTAGTCGCCGGAGATAGGGACAACCAAGATAGATTTACCGTCCAAAAAGATTGAAAAAACGTCAATTGTTCAACAATTTTTACCGAGATAAAAATAAAGTGTACTACATATCCCCGGCTATGTCCACAGAAATGAATCGTTTACCCTACCCCGGCGATTAACCAGTCAACGCCAAAGATAGATGATCGGCCCCCCAGTCAACGTGTTAAATATTAGTATTATCTGACGCCCTAGGAAAATTTTGTTTGCGCCAAAAGGACTTTTCCCACCGACTCCGTTGCCCGAACGACGCGAAGCCGAAAAGTTACTTTGCGCATTGTTAGAAAATAATATATTGGTATCTTTCGCGATCACAAAAAAAAGTACCTATTCAAAATTTGGCAAAAAAAAGAAAATGGAATGTTAATATCAAGGTCCACAAAAAAAATGGTGTGGCTGGACTAAGGTTTTCTTATTATTTTCTGCTCAAGGAGAACTGGTCAAAATTGGGTTCAAACAGAAAAACGAGATAAATTCAAAAAACAGATACGGGCATTTACGGCAGAAACCTTCACCATGGAAGTTTAGACTACACTATATAAACCAAGGACAAAAAAAATTATAAAACAAAAAATGGACTTTTTAAATTGTCTATATAAAAAGTTATATAAACATTTTTGATAAGATAAATAATAAAGGGTATATAAATGAAAATGTAATTTTGAAAAAAAATATATAATTAAAAAAGGAAAGTAACCATGTACCAAAAAGATAATAAATTCACATTTATCATTCATCCTGTATAATTTGAAGTCCTCACAAAAATACATGATTTTAAAAAATCCTTATATAATTACCCACTATGTGTATAAATTTATTTTTATTATAATACCTTGTATAATATATCAGAGAAAATATTGGTAAAAGCCTTTTTTTTTAGATTATATGATATATTAGTCTGATTGGACTCTTTAATTTGATTGTGTGAATTTTATTTGTCCGATATTTTTAAAATTTATAATATGAAATATGTAAAATAAGGCAATTAATTTCCTTGTAGCATGTGTTAAACTTTGGTATGAATGACAAAGTCTTTTCGGCATAGCTCGGGCTAAGTTTGGGTTTTGTTTGCCAATTGGCCTATAACAAAATATATTCCTTGCTAACCCTTGAAGCAATGTTTTATTTTACCACACCAAATATATAAAATAAAACATAAAATAGTTTCCAGTATTTTTCCTTTTACTTTACAGGAATTAATTTCTCACTATGTCACAAAGGCTATTTTGATTGATTGTTAATATTTTTATCTTTTAAAAAATAAAGGTTTTTTGTAAAACTGAAAAAAAAGAATGCAGATATTAGGTTTGTTCCAACGTGAAAAACCGCCACAACGATCACGCCTGCGCAGTGATTAAAGTGCGTTCCAACAGAGACGTGAAGTTATCGGACGATCCTGTTTGGTACCAACAAAACTTGGGATCGTTTAGTTACGGTTTCAGAACGATAACTGATAATGGCCTAAATTGAAAACTGTTTGGGTTGACTTGCGCATTGAACATTTTGGACTGGATTTTTGATTTTTAAAGCTGTTTCATGTTTATTGTTTCATATTTCATCTTCATATGTTTACTGTTAAGGTAGGATTATCAGAAAACTTAATTAATTTAAGTTAACAAAAATTAAGATATTATAAATTAAGACATTTGTGTAAAACACCAATCAGTTTAAAAATAACAAAAAATTTAGATACATAGGGAAATCACTGTTAATAGGGTTTTCGGGATTTCTATTTTATTGGTGCATTCGGCAGCTGTCCGGTAATTTGTTAACTTTTAAATAAATATTTGTCTAAAAATAAAATTTTTTACCTACATTTTTATAAGATGGTAAAGACGAGTTTCTGAAGCCTATTTTATGATGTTATTGTGTGGGAGTTTAATTATTTTAAAAAGGAAACGTTTATTTTATTTTATGATAAGGTTAAAAACTAAAATAAGTTGTTGGTTATCTTTTTTTAACTTAACTTAATTTTTAATTTATGTGTATAATTAAAACCATTTGATCACATAATGTTTTTTTTGGAGTGACTTTAACTTATTTTTAACTTAATTTAATTTTTCTGATAATCCTAACTTTATTTGCAATAGGTGCAACGTGTTAGCATTTTCTATTTCCTCGCTTGTTTTAATTTTCAAAAACATTAATTTTACACCTCCTAACAAATTAAATTTAATTATCTTTGATGGGAACATTATGAGGATATTTGCTAACTTTGATCACAAAAATAATAAGTAGAAAAGTAGGGTTATATTTTAAAACAAAAAAATTAAAAAACTTTTTATTTGACAGTCCCAAAAACGATCCGCAAAGGATCCAACGTTTGACTTTTCGTACCGTCACGAAACTATTTTAAGGCCCGCAGCGTCAAAGCGCACCAAAAACAGTTCAAAAACGATATCGAAACGATACCGGATTTCTTGTTGGAAAAATTATTAAAACGCGGTTTTCGCCAAAATGTAGGTATGTTTTCTCTTCTGAACCTACAATTAAAAAAATATATCGTCGTATTTAACTTTATCGAGAAAATCTTGAAAAACCGGGAATGGAAACTAAAAAGTGAAATTTCACCTGAAAGTTTCATAAAAAATTATGTGTTAGAGAGAGACAGAGAATAGATTTTTGGTAAGATACTACCAGAAAATCATTAAAATCATTTTTTCGAATAAGAGCGATACATCACTTATTTTGAAACCTGAAATGCTCTTAAAATCCATAATAAAAAATTAGGGACCATATTAAAAAAACAAAGTTAATGATGGCAGCTCAAGGATAAAACGTCGGTGTGTAAATCTAATAACACTGTCTTGTAGAACAGAAAAAGTAGCACTAAAAATGTGACATTTATTTTGTTATATCTATTCGAATAGAGTGATAAAAAAATAAAAATGAAATCGCGAATATTCAGGTTTTTCCAAAAATCTTCGGAAGTATTTAAAATTTTTAAACTCTTAAGGTGGCATTTTGCTCAGCACCAAATTGCGCAACTTTACCTCCATTTAACTAACCTCGTATCTCTTCAAGTTTCCGATATCCCAATGATGATGCCTGAATTTGGGACACGCTGTACATCACACAAAAAAACTACAGGATTAGAACGACTGTTCTAATCACACTTTATTCTAATCTTTCAACTTGCTGTCTTAACATTTCAACAAAACATTTTGATGTTACCTTCCCAAGCTCCAACAAAGTAGAAGCGACCATCAAAGTTAACGTATCGGGATCGGACCATCCGGCTCCTTCTACAGCCAAGGCAATGTGAGCCAAAGGAAGGAATCGCACGGAAGGATCTGGACCAGTGAAACGGCATGGCGATAGCTTTTATTTCTCCTGGGTAAGTGTTGTCTGTAAAAAAGTAGATTAAGTAGACTGCGTGTTTTGTTATTTGTTTTAAAATCATTTTTATTCAGTATGATTTTTTTAAATCATAATTATTATTAAAAAGTTTTTAAATTTTAACATTTAAAAAATGTATTTGCTCATACAAAAAAATAAAAAAAGATAATTTTTGGTGTTTATTATTTTATTATAATATTAAAGAAATGGTTATTACAAAAAAAAAAAAAAAAAAAAAAAAAAAATAAAAATTAAACCTAAAAATGCACCTTTTGTTGTATTGAAAGTGTTTGAAATTGATTTTAGCAACTGTGAAAACCAGCCATCCTTTAATACAGATATCTGGATTTTTTTAAAAATCACGGCATCAAATTGATTTTTCATGATCTCAAGACAATTTGGAATGTATTTCATCAACATCCTGAGATAAGACCAATTTCTTGCCCCCTTTTTTATACTGCATTTGACAAATGGGTTTTTCTGAGGTTTTCACAATATATACTAAATGTTCTTTTTTTTTTTTGTGATGCTTTTAAATATTTGGAGAGCAAACTAAGAAAATTAACAGCCATATTTAATTAAGGGTTATTGGACGACTCGGTAATTTTGGCACTTATTTATTGAGTTAATAGCTAATTTGGGATAGTCAGCTGTAAGGGGATGACCAGATTATCATGCTTTCTAAAAGAACACTGTTTCCATACTCGCAGTCAAAATGCACAGATTATCAGATTTTTTCCTTAAATATTCAAAAAAATCATAAATTTTTTAAATCCTTGATTTTGGATCTTTTTTTTAATATAATTTTTAAACCCTGGTTAAATGTATGAGGTATGAATATTTTTATTGGAAAAACCAAAAAAATTCTTTTTTACTTCAATCCATAATTTTGTAAGTACAGTCCAAATCCCCCACGATAAACACGAATTACGGTCAGACATTGAAAGGACGAACGCGAACTAAAGTCGATAAAATATGTTGCCAGCTTGAAGTGAATTTAAACATTTCTAAATAAAATTGCCTTTGCTATATTTATATTAAAAAAAGGGCATAAAAATAAATAGATTACTAGATTTGGCCTTAAAAAATAAATAATTTAAAGATAATTTTGCTACATAAACCATTTTTTATTTATTTTTATTTGGTTAAATACGTTTCGATTGCTCATTTCGCCCGCAAAGGAATTTCGCATGCGGAATATGGCAATGCCGCTTCAACGGCGTAGGAATGAACCGATTAGGTTAGTGCGACGTTGCCCTGGATTTGTTTTCGTTTTGTGGTGTTTTTATTAAAACTATCTGTTAAAACTATTTACAAACTTATATTAAAAACTCTAAAATGGTGGTGAATGTGTTTTGTATAAAATTGGATATTTACAAAGATTTCTTTTCATAGGTGATTAGGTTCTGTTTGCTAGGCGATGTTTTACCAAGGTCAGTGGCGGATTTCATAGCCGAAGGAAAAACTAGGACCAAAGATTATTTATGCATTGTACTTATTTTATTATTTTTATTAGAATAATCAATTTATTAGTTTGTGAGTAGGTTTATAATATTGTGGGAAAAATTATAATTATACAAAAGGATTTTCTAATATTTGGTTTCCCTCAGATCCAAAACAAGAAACATTTGGTTTTTCTTGTGGGAATTGAAGAGGGACAAATTTACCAAAGCACCCTGTGCTATGCTCAGACCATTTGATCCACAGGAGATTTTGATTAAGGCAAACAATAGCAAATATTTAAGGCCTGAGCCATTATAAAAAAATTACCCATATATTTGAAATCTGTTGATGGAAAGTAATTATTATAGACTAATACATTCTAAATTATTGTTAACGTTTTTTTTTTTATATTTACAATCTTGTAAACTTTGGTTCTTGATTTAAAAATACACATTTTTTGGTGTAGGTCTATCTAATAACGTTTGAGCTTTTATGTTTAAAACAAGTAATCTTTTGACCTATTCATTTTTAACAATTAATATAACTGTATTTTTAGCTCTGACTCCACTTTACTTGAGACTCCCCTAGAAAGTGAAAATTGTAATTAATATGGTCTTACAAAATCAGAAAAAGTTTTTTTAAAGGTTTTCACGTATTTATTTTTTTTTTAAATTTTAAATTTAAATTTTGGGATGAAGACATATCCATGGATAATTGGGGTATGATTTATCGAAAAATTTGACCAAAGCCCTGCAATCAATTTACCCCCAAAATATATTTTAACATCCAATACTATTTTTCGAAATTTTGAAAGATAAGCCATTTCATTTTCTGAAAAAAAACAAATTTGAATCTAAAAAAGTCATGATATCCCTTCAGGTACAGATTCAAGAATGCATGGGGATCTTGGAAACCGAAGAGATAAAAGTGGTTAAATTATTGAAAAGTTGCGCATTTAGGTGCCTAACAACATGCCGAAAAGGTAAAATTTGAGTACTTCCGGAGGCCGGAAAAAACGAAATTTGCCGCTTTTTTTTTTTTTTTTTTCGACGTTATTTAAAAGGAAATAAAAGAAATTTTTTGGCCACTCTCAAAACCACCGTTGAGGTTTTTGGTGGACGTTTGTTTGTTAACTACAATTAATTTTTTTTAAACGGCACTCAATTTTATTCATTTTTTTTTAAGCAGTTATAATCCCAATTACAATGATGTATAACACTTAATATTTTTTTTGTTAAATAAACATATTTTCATAAGAGAAATGAGTTAGACAAGGAACGCAAAATTTTTAAAGGGGCGTTTCATATTTGTTTATTAATGTTATAAATTTTGTTATTGGAATAATGGGGTTCAAAAAAATGAAATAAAAACCAGGTCCGATTTAAAAAATAAAGTTGATGATGATTTAAGAAAAGAAACGTCGGAAGAAAATTCAACTCTGTTTTGAAGCAAAAAATGACCACGAGAAAGTATTTTTTTGTTTTCCATATCTCTTTAAATAAGTAAAAAAAATAAACGAATCGGCAATTTGTTTTTTTCGAATATCTCCAAAGTATAATTTTGCAACTTTCTAAAGTGGTATGGTTAGTTAGGAAAAACCCAAACCCCTTTGCCATAATTTAACCGACTTTTCTTAGGTATCCAGATCCCCAGAACCAATCTGTGGCATTATCAATTTGGCATTATTTTTCAAACAAAACTTTTGGCAAAAAAAATTACCCGAATTAATTGGGAAAAATTTTCCCATTTGATGGGATTTATGGAATGTAAATCTTAAATAAGTAGATATTTTTTATTTTGCCTTATATCAATATTTTATGTTTTTTTTGTTCCGTATATAATAAAAAGTATCCCCAGTTTTTTTTTTTTTTTATTAATTTTATTAATTATTCTTAATTTAAGGAGAAAAGAATTTTGTTTAAAAACCAATATACCAAAAATATTTTATTTTTTTTAGAATAAAATATTTTATAATATTTTGCAACAATATTTTTAATAAACAAAATTAAAAGGATCACCATAATTAGAACGATTTAAAATTAATATTTTTAATAAATTTATTCAACAAACTTCAACAAAACCATAAGCCACTTCAAACTGCAAGGTCCAACAATGTTGCCTTGATCAGTCCTAATTTATCTTCTATCCTTTTTCCCCTTATATGATTTTATTGATAATGTCTGGGACAAAACAAAGTGCCTTATGAATGAAATGTTAAGTCTTTTCTTTCTTTGCTGAGGTACAGTCGTTAAGAAAAGAGTGAGGTTCTGAAAATTTCACAAGATGGAAATAGAATAAATCAAAAAAATTGGAGTGTGTAAGTTTGAAATATAATTGACGCTTTATCCAAAATTACCATTGTGTAACTTTTCATCTAAAGTCTTATACTCATTTGTAGTTGTGTCATTCAAAGAAAAAGATAGGAAATAGATAATTAGATATTTTTATCAATCAATATTAGGTTGGAAAATTTACTATCGGTTAAAATTAATAGTCTATGTTTTTATATGAAACAAATTAACAAATATATTTAGCAGTATATTATTAATTTTTAATCGTCTATACACATCTTATAGTAGTTATTTATTAACAAATTAAAAAATTAACAATTATTATGATAAATGATGAATAATGAACAGAAATGAAGATCCTTTCAAAGATTCAAGTCTTTTAATAAAACTTGAGTAAAACTTAGATCAAATTTTTTTTGATATATTCTCCTAAAAAAATTTATTCTTTTATAAACAATATCAATTAAATATTTTCTTTTATTTGATTTTTTTACTTCAAGCCTATACTATTGATCCAACTTTTTAAGGAATTGTTGGCAAAAAGAATCGATTTAACATAACATATTAAAAAATTTTGAAGTTCAGCAATCAAAACTTTTAAGATCAAATGCAAGTAAAATTTATGCCCGTTTTTAGATAACACTTTATGGTTACGAAAAAAAATGTTTCATTTAAAAGTTGTTTTTCTGGACCTGAAATATAACATATTTTGGTTAAAAATCATGTTATGTTCTGCTTATTTAAGATTTTAATATAATTATTTTAAAAACTTTTAACTTTATTTCAAAATCAATGTGATGCTGATTAAGAATCTTAGGTACAAATTTGAAAATTTAAAATTGAAGATTCAGAATGGCGGATTTTGCCTGAACTTAGAAATATAAAGAATCAATTCATTTTAAACGGATCCTTCCCAAAATGATTCAATACCTCCCAAGCCTGTTTATAAAATATTCTAATACTTTTAATACAAGTAAAATACACATGGGAAGAGGAGAAATAGACTTACTGTTGTCCAAGGTTCGATTCAGCTAACTTAACCAAGTCTTCATGGCATACACCAGCTCCAGCCACAACGGGGCTGGCTTTGTAGGGGTCCGAATTTCTTAGATCAGAGGCGTTGATCAACGAATGTTAGCAGTGGGTCCTGAAAAAAATTTGAGTAAAAAGAAAAAGATGTAAATTATAAGGGGTTCTCTGGTTTATAGGTTCAAAAATCGATTTTTGAACCAAACTGTTTCTTAAAATGTCAGAATATGGTGATAAAGTTTTTTTTAATTTAAAGCCATTATAAAGAGACAGTAATTAAACGAGGCCGGTGTTCGGAGCGCTGAGAGGTCTGTCGGCTTGATACCTGAGAACCTTCTATACAAATATATGCTTATACAAGCGCAGACAAGTTTAAATAAGTTTAGGAAAAAAGTGCTGTAGTTATTTACATGGTGAAACTTATTTTAGTTTTGGTATCGCAGATTAATGAAAGTTAGGATTTTTATAGTACATCTGTACTTAAAACTTCAAATGTGCTTTTCTTAAAACTTTTTCGAACTTCGAGTTTATAGGGTTGACTCAGCACACATCAAAATTTAGGATATTTCAATTATTTTTTTAACAAAAAGTTGGCGAAAATACAAGAAATTCGAAATTTTTTGTTCCGAAGTGTGTCAGAAAACCAATTTTCAAAATTTTATTTTCATAATAGTTCATTTCATGTATTTCAGCTTAAAAATTAAAACGCCGCTGATTGTTTGTTTCAGATAAGCCAATCAGCTGATTTCGTGGAGGGAGTGAGAGTCCATTTTTTCTATGGTTCTATTGAATATTTTTAGCTAGAAATTTATATGTATAGTCTTAAAAAACTTATAAATAAATGATAAAAACTCCAAAGTTCCATCCCTTCATTGGCCCTTACAAAAAAATTCCAAAGAATGCATAAAAATCAGACTGTCAAACCAGAAAACCCCATTAATTAATAAATGCTTCAATTATAACTCACCCAAAATTGTATTAGCCAAAGGTGTTCCCTGATAAGCAATAGCATGTAAATGATCAAAAACAACTTCTTGAAGGTTAGATTCGACTTCCTGCATCTCCCTCAGGATGACACCTCTTTCTCTTTCGATTTCAGCTTCACCTAATTTGGCATTCTGAACAATGTCTGCCAAAATTTCAACAGCCTAATTTAGTAAAAAAAAAAAAAATTGTTACTCTAGGGCCAGAAAAGCAATTTTAAGAAAAAAAATTAATAGCAAACTTCCATAATTTTTTTATAACATCCCTTGGAAATGGCTAACAAAAATGTGTGACGTTTTGTCATAAATATTAAAAAAGCTTTCAGAATTTTTTAAGTTTTTAAATCAAAATTTTTAAAAAATTTAATTTGGGTCAGCCGACGCACAGTGGGACGAAGCGTCACTGTACCACACAAATTACTCTACAGCTCATATAGTTCATCCGTTTAAGCTCACTTTTTTTTAAATGCTTGTCTTGAATTTGATTTGGGTTTTTATTTTCTGGAAATTTGTCTCCAAACATTGATTTTTATGAAAAATAAACGAATTTTCCACACAAAGATGATCAAGATTATACACATTTTTTGCTTAAAAGCTTCCTCTTGATAAGTCCAAAAAACTGCCTAAAAATGAGGTGCAACATTTTTGTTATTTTCACAAACGGCCATAATCTTCCGAAATTTTTTACGCAAAAGACTTTTACTCATAAAACGTGCAGGAAAAATTTGATGATTTAATAAAAATTATTCAGAAACATTCAAGGAATACAAATAATCTTTTTTTGGAATTTTTGAACACATTTTCAGAATTCTGGAAAATTTACCAAATAGAAAAATTTTTAGACTAATGCACAAAAAACTTTTTTCTATATTTCGGCAGACATGGTTTTTATTAAGGTGAAGATCCTATAGAATTTCTTATTTCAAAAATAGTTTCCAAGGTTTACACATTTTTTGGGAAAATATTGGTCAATTATTATTTATTGATAAACACCATTATGTCGAAAATGGCCGCTTTTACAGAACAAGATTTTTTGCACAAAAAGTATTCAGTGACATCAGGAATATGGGTAAATTTTTTCCATTTTTCCAGAGGTCCAAAAAATGTTGCCAAAAATCCTGAATTTCTGTATTTCTTAAATGATTCTAAACAATTTTTATTGAATCAAATTTTTCCTGCACGTTTTATGAGTCCGTCCCACTGCGTCGTTATTCATATGCCCAAAAATTTTTGCTCTGACTGTACTATTTCCAGCCAATCCTGTATGACTATCTGCTCGTTTGTAAAATCTGGCAACTATGTATTTTAAAAACAATCAGTAAATTCTGACGCATGCGCGCTGTATACTTTATTTGCAGGTTAAATACATGCATTGCTGCCAGATTGTTTTTAGTTTATTTCTTATACAAGTTCAATGGGATTAATTTGGCATTATTTATTAATTAATATTTAAAAAACTGTATTGTAGCAATAAAAAAGACTAATTTTTAAAAATTCCTTATTAGTTTTACATTGTAAGAAAAGTCATTCCGTATTTTTCCCAATGCAGTCTTTTCAAAGTTGGGGTAACGCCCCCTTTGGGGGCGCTGGAGGCCAGAGGGGGGCGGTAAGGGAGAAAAAAATTGGGGGCGCTGATTGATTTAAGGGGGGATGGGTGATTTGTAACTTCAGCTACTTTTATTTTAAAATTCACTGAAATTAAAATCCTTCTACTACAAATATCCATTTATTAGTTCATATTTTTATCCTATTATACTGCATAACTATAGACTAAAAATATATTAAATATTTAATATTTTTAATGCGTTCAGAAGCTATTTATATCTAAGATATTTAGTAATAGTTATCAAACACGACAAATATTCTTTTTCGGTCGCGGGTGAGGTCCCCCTCCTTAAAGACCGTTAAAATAGGTATATTTGTTGCTACCAGGAACAAATTTGACGATTTATCTGTGCAATCCTGTATTTTAGTCCGTCAACGTTCGTCGGTCCTGTTTTGCGGGTGCAGGTGCCCAAATATAAAGCCCACTGCACCGCCGGCGACAATCAAAAGAACGAATTAGTGCACATTGAAAAATTCATTCCCGGTTTTCAATGAATTCTTTTTTGAGCCACGCTCGATCCTCTGTGAAGAAAAAACGAACCTAGTTTGGATGATTTGTTTCGTTCGAGGTCACGAAGATTTGGTAATTAGTTTTTTTTGACGGCAAATGGTGTTTTTGGCACGACCTGGCAAGTGGTCTGTTATATTTCGATTTTGCTCACTACCAGAGGGCATTAGGCAGGAAAATCTTGTATCTTGGACATATCCTCTGAGGAGAGCCTAAGAATTCTAAGTGATTATGATGGGAAAAGTGGGGACGTAAAGGGGTAGGAAGAAATAACAGGCTTCCTGGCTGAGGGACATCCGTGAATGGACCGGCACGCCGCAGAGGAAGTATTCCGATTGGGCAGAATCGAGAAAGACTTGCCCAATAATTCCCGAGTCAGGTGGACCTGAATGGCACTTGAAGAAGAAGAAGAAGATTAGGCAAACATTTTTGCGTATTGTCGGCCAGTCAGTTTTGGCAAATACCTATTTGGCAATTAAAAGAACTTTTTTTATTTGTTTTAACTATTCTTTTCAACAAAGACTTAATTTGAGGTAAGTTTTATCAATTAAGTTTTTGAAAGTTTTATTCCATTTATATTTTTAAAATAATAATTATAATTGTCTCTCCAGCGTAGTGGTCAGAGTCTCGGTGGTGGCACTACCGTTGTCTAAAAGGTGCTATGAAATGCAATATTTACATGTTTCAGGCTTGGACAGCGTTGACGGAACTGGGGAAAAAGATGGGAAACTTGAAAACCCGGCACTTACGGTCCCTTTGGTATTAGGAGCATGTATGTATATGTATGTCCAGCATATATTATATATGTATATGAAAATTCTTCGTGAGCTTAAAAGATTAAAAATATACCAAAATGAAATAAATGTAAATCATTTTTTAACTAACTACCACATTTTTTAATTCAAAACCGACCGAGTCCGACCGGCATCATAATAAAGTGAATCGGTTGGGAACGAATCTTTCAAGTGAATAAATCAAATGAATCGATTTAGAAAAAGATTCAACTTCCCACCTCTAGAGGACGTTCCGCAGCATGCACGCACCTCATGCTTATTGTATCATTCACGCACCCTGCTCGCTCTCCGATCATCTTAATATTGTATAGTTGAATTATTATTACATGTTAAATTGTTAATTTTGTATAAGATACTCAATATTTAAAGTTCCATTATTTTTGCTCTGTCTGGTAAGAAAGTGTCTTTAGAATATAGGTTTAATTAAAGCCAGGCGAGACAATATGTTATTGATATTTTTAAGGTGAAAAAAATGGGGGCGCTACAAAATAACTGATTTTCAAAGTGGGCGTTAGACAAAAAAAGTTTGAGGACCCTGGTCTAAGTATATTGAAAACAGCATCTCTGAATTAAAATTCCGAACTGTATTTCAAAATTTTATTCTGCACCAATCGATGCAAAATTTAAACAATAATCGGTATAAATTTCAAAAAAATCCTAAAAAAAGTGCTTCTTGTGATACAACTACCTTAATTCAACATACATAATAGGTAAGTACTCAGTTTTGTATCTTAATATCTGGCCTTTAAAACTAGTGGCAAGTACCCTGAACGGTGTAGTGATCACCAATCTCTTTGAAAAAAATTTAATTTACCATCCCTGGAACAAAGAAGCTCCTACCTTGCACTGAAGTTTTTATTCAAGTTGTGTAGAAATGAGGTGGACTGCGAGGAACTTGTAAGTAAGTTGAACTTTCGAGTACCGAATAAGAACACAAGATCCAATACTTTTTTTATCTTTAGGGCTGCCAACAACCAGATAAGAAGATCGCCCATCTACCAATGTGCAGCCAATACAACAAACTTTCAATGAACTAGAATATTTCAAATGAGTGCCCAGAATATTTGAAAGTGATCGGGACTTTAATATTTAATAATTTAATCAATCAATCAATCAATCAATCATTTATTAGTCTATAAAGATCATATACATGACGTTAGACAGGTCAAAATTAATAGACCATAATAGTAAAATAAAAAAAAAATAAAATAAAATAAAATAACCTTAAATAGATTAAAAAAGTAATAAAGACAGGACAAATATTAAAAGATACCAGACAAAGCGCACAAACAATACAAAACAATATAAAAAAAACTAACAAGTTAAAACTTTTACTAAGACTTCATTTCCAAAAACTCCGAAAAACTGTAAAATATGTTCATAAATAAAAAATTTTTCAGTCTTTTCTAAATATGGTTAGGGTCCTCGATTCTTTAATTAATCCGGCATTCTATTGTAGATTTTAATGCAAGAATAATGGGGTGATTTTTCAAAGGTGGTCGTTCTGTGTTTTGGGATTTTAGTGATGATGCATTCCTGGTTTTGTATTTGATTGTGCAGGTTCTTTTTAAATGCCTTATTCTTATGAACATAAAGTGCACATTTCAAGATGTAAATAGATATTACTTGAGAATTTTGTGTTTTTTAAATGTTTCCTTCATGATTCCAATGGTTTCTGCCCGAATATGAGTCTGACTATTCGTTTCTCATACAAAGACTCTATTGATTTTATTGGCCCCCAGGCATAATATTGTAGGAGAGGAAGGGTATGGGACATAGTATCCAGTTATCAGTGTATTAATAAGAACTGTATGTTTAAGTTTAGCAAAGCATAGATGCCTGTAAGTCCAGCACAAATGTGGTCTTTTGGGGTTCCCAGCTGTTTCCTGAGTCCAAATACGTCCCCAAAAATTTCACTGATGCAGCACTGTCATTGATGTTAGCTCTTGGAGTATATATAAAAATGAACCGTCATTGTTTTTTCCTCATTCAAAATCAGTCCTTAGATGAGCACCACTGATTTATCTTTGCCTTACTAAGGAAATTTTTTCATAAAGTTCATTCCATTTCTGGCCGATTTTCCAACAGTTGTATCGTCGGCGAACTTGATGGTTGTTCCTGGCAGTTTTAGGTCATTCACAATAGTATAAATATTAATGGTCGTATGGCCCTGAGGTGCGCCTAGTTGACCTATATTGGTCTGATTGGAAATTATTGAGCTGTACCAGGATTTTTCTTTCTTTAAGAAAAAAAAACATTATAAGAGAAGTGCTTTCCCTTATTCCCAAACTATAAAGCTTCTCCTGAACAAAACTAGATTAAGAGTGTCGAAGGCCGTGAAAGTCAAAAAACAGGCAGGCAACGGCTTTGCCGTGCTCCAGCTCTTGGTGTATGAACTGAACCAACTCAATACCCGCTGTCTTGGTTGATCTGTCAGGTGTGAAACCATGTTGACTGTTGCAAAGGAGTTTGCATTTATTAAGGAAATTCACCAGTCTGTTATATAGAAACCTTCAAAAACTTTCAAAAGATACATTGGATTGTTATGGGTCTATGTTCTCGATTTTTTTTGGTCACCTTTCTTAAATACTGGAACCACTTTTCCTATCTTTAGAGCTGCCGGAAAAATCCCTGTTTCAATTGTGAGTTAGTCAATATAGTTAAGGGTTTGACTATTTCTAAGTTACAGCCTTGAGCACCTTTGCTGGAACCGTCAGTACCCATTGACTTTTTTTTTTTATCAACATAATACTGGATCTCCACATCGCTGGCTGGCTCTAGGAAGAATGAATTGGCTGGGATGACAACTGTGGGTGATTTGAAGTTATGTTCCCAAAGTGACTTTTTAATTTGTCTTCTGCTATAGTTCGGACCTTCCAAATTCTTGGCTACACTTTCCTGATCAGATAATTCACAGTTGTTTTGGCAGGTTTATTGGCGTGTTTTTGCTTTTTCCCCCTCCAAGTCTTCATTTATTATGCCCCGATCTGTTTTTTTTAAAAAAAAATAACTTATAATGAGAGCTAAGTTGTATTTTTTTCATTATTTGTTGTTTGTTTACTTAATAATTGTTAATTGTCTTATAAATGGATGCCTGTTACACGTTGAATAAATAAATAAAGACAGGGAGGCTGTGTGTGAACTTGTGTGTGTGAACTTGTCCCTCATTTTAGATAAGTGTTTTTGGTGGGATTTATTTCAAAATAAATAAATAAATTTTATACGTAGTAAATTGTATGCTTTTAGAATGGTCTTTAATCCATCTGCATAAGTTTGAAATATTACCTTGGGTACATCTTTTGACAAACATTTGGAGTAATAGACAGTTTGTTCCCGACTAGTGTAGGCATTCAACTGAGCACCCAAATCTTCGATTTCAAGTTCTAGTTGGCTTTGGGTTCGTTTACCTGTACCCTGTAAAAAAGTTAAGGTTTTTTAGTACATATAATAGCATCTACCAATATATTAGGGTGAAATAAAAAAGTAGCAAAAAAAATCTTAGCTTGGGGGTGGAATCTGTAGCTTATTAAAAACGAAAATTTTTGAAAGAAAAAATTACTCAACATCTTGAGTTGGCCCATTAATTTTTAAAATTAATTATTAGTTAAAATGGTTGGTTGTAGAGTATCCTTTTATGCTAATTAAAAGTTATGTTAAAAAAATTGTGACTATTGTTGTATTTAAAAAGTCATACAACATACATTTTTTGGGCACTACAGTAAAATTTGAGTTGGAAATGATCACATTTGTTTATTCTTAGAGGTTTTCAAAGACTTTAAGGCATTTTTAATTGTCTGTTGGTGTTCTTTCATAAAACGTAACAATATTTTTTCCTAAAATAAACAGAAAATCCATTTATTTATTTAACAATTTGCATGGGATGTCCTATGTTCAACTCATAGATGCAATACATCAGTCAAAGTATATACTATACCTTAAAAGCCATATGTTCCATGAAATGGGCGACTCCATTATTCTTGGCATTTTCATACCGACTACCTGCATCGATCCAAATGCCTACAGTGGCTGTTTGGGAACCCCAGTCCTCGGTAGCAACTCGGATGCCTAATAAAAAGAAAAATAAAAAACCTAAATTCACAATTCCAAATTTTTTAAATTCTTATCCAAGTGCTGTAAAAACTTAAAATAATACCTAATGCTTCAGTATAACTTGAAATTTAAACCTGGCCTAATTTTAAACATAGAGGCTTAAATAAATACGAAACTTTTTAGATTTACACAATGAAAGTAATTTATATAAGAGTATGGAGAATTTATTTGAAAAAAAGTGTATTTTTGGGGCTTTTCATTTATATTTTGACACCCACTTACAATGATAACTAAAAAGGATAGAAAAAACTTCTGTATAAAAGTTTCATAGTTTTCCATCTATTATCATTTGAGCATAACGAAAAAAGCAAATGAAAAAAAAGTTAAAAAAAAGATTAGGTTAACTTTTTTTAAATGAAACACCCTGTATATTTTTATTTGGAATAAAAGGTCTATTGTTCTGCCTTTTTGAAAATATTCAAGTTCTTAATAAGCTATTTGCCACCATTAAAAATACACTTTAAATTGTGGTCATCCTATCAGATAATAGTATAAAGAAGCATATTTCTCTATAATATAAAATAAAATATGCATATATATTACAAAATATACATATTAAAATTCAAATATTTTTGAAATTAATTCAGCGACTGGAATGCTCTGTGATTGGTTACAACTTTGGTGACGTCTCTTGCAAGTAAATAAATGTCACAAGCTTTGTGTTGTGTTTTAGGTGTTATTTTTGATCTTTAACTATCTAAATAACTGTTTTTGACCTTTTTATATAAAAACATATTTCAAGTAACATAAATATTTATTTCGTACCTCAGAATGGACATAAATTTTGTGAAAGCCGATAATAGAAACCTACCGGAGATTGACCATTTATAATTGTGTGTTTCTTTAGAAATAACGCTGACTACTATGCTGCAGAACTTGAAAATGTAAAAACAGCTGTTTAAGTACCTCTAAAAATTATTTATTCACATGTTCATCATTCTGAATTTCTTAAAATCTTATTGTAGGTTATGTTTACGGAGTGTAGAAATATAAGGAGTACCATCTCTTATGGGAGACGAATTAAAAAAGTAACCATTTTGTATTTCGTTTAATTTATTATATCAGTTTCCATCTGCAATTCAATAATAATACCATTAAGTATAAAAAAAGTACTAACTTGCTAGGTATTAAACTTCTAAATCAAACAAAATCATTCTAACCAAAAGTTATTAACATTAAAGGATGTTTCATAGACATATTTTGTTGTATATAAATCGATAGGTATTTGAAGCGGATTTTGTGATCTTAAAGGATCTTTACACATAAAAAACATTTGAATGTGATAGAAAGCATTTGGACTTTCGTAAAACCCTTTTTTCGCCTTTAAGGAATTTTTGGGACAGATAAAAACAGTTTTTGTGGTGTTTTCAAAGAAGTATTGGTACATTGTGCCACTACACACCATTTATATACCATCCCCATAAATTGGGAAATTATTAACAAAATTCACTGTAGTTGCACTGGTTAACTTGTTTACTTGCATATGACGTAACGCGAAACATATGTCAACACCATTACAGAGACAGCATTTAGAGCGAATTTTATAATTTAAACTTTAACAATGAGTTTTATTGAAAATACAGCAGATTTCCCAGAAATATCAAATGTATTGTGTTTGTTAGATACCAAAGAATAATTTAAAACGATTTTTCAAAATCAGTCAAATAGCCTATTAAAAATTCAATTGATAGTAAAAATCAGCATTGCCAGAGGATTTAAATCAGGGCTATTGGGCGGCCATCCAAGATTTCACTGGGTAAAATTTAGTTCAATAACAAAAAAAAATACAATAGAATTTTCATAATATATTTTATTAATCTGTGAACTTTAGGTACTCAAGACAAGGCTCAATATTAGAGGAAACTTTGATTTTGTACATACCTATTACATAAAAATCAAAAATTCACTTACCATTGTTAAGTGTAGTTACTTTAGTGGGTGGTACATTTAAAGAAACTTGTCGTGCTTCTGCAGCAGCACTAGAAGCTTTCCGGAGGGCCTAAAATAAAATTTAAAGGGTACGGGTTACCGATTTTGGGGTTAGATTCTGTTACGTAATTTTATTATCTATAAAGTTAATTACTCTAAATAAAATTTGACTGCAAATAGAAAACGTACTTAACAGATTTATTAAAGCTTAATTTGGTATGAAATTACCTTTGTTAAATTGGTATTTTTTGATAATTTTGCAACGGACTGGGACAACTTTAGGATGGAAGCCATTTTTCTTGTTCCGAAAGTGACAGTAAGGGGGAATAAAAATTTAACGTTTTGGAGGTTTGGTTGTCAGAAAAGGAGGGAAATGAATTAAAAATATGATAATCCGATTATTAAAGCCGCATCATGGATTATTCAGATTTAATTTGAATTACAAAAAAATAAAATTTAAATAAAAAAAATTAAATCTGAATAATCGCATGATAGCGGTTATTTAATAATCGGGTTATCGATTATTTTTAATTGAATTATCCCATCACTATTTCTGACCAACCAAAGTTACTCTACCAAAACGTGGCGAAAGTTAAAATATGACAGCTTAATAAAGTCTAGACCTGTCTTAACTATATCGATAATAAAGGGTTTTTTATTGTAGATATGCATCGATATTTTTGTCGAGAGTATATCTGCAGGAGGCAGCCGTGCCGCTTTGCTGGACCAACTAGCGTCCAAAAGAGAAAGAAAACTGGGGTATAACCTTTCTTCCTCGCTCCACGTGCCAATATTGGTCTACATGGGGATACATATACCCTTCTTCGCCGACAAATCAGCACGCAGAGCGAGAGAGATAAAATTAGACTTATTGCCCGAGTGGGTAAAAGAATGAAAAATAAGTCTAGTACAATACCTTTCTCTCCCGCTTCGAGTACTGATTGGTCTGAGGAAAGGGTTATACACCGCCGACCAATCAACTCGCAGAGGTTGTTCGTACCAGTCGTACAGCCGAGTGGCAAAGCTGCCTTTAGGTGGGTCCAATCTCTTTAAACAAAATTTTCTAGCATATACATAATATAGGCGTGCAAGAAAAAAGGTAAATATGAGTACAACCTTTCTCTTTCGCATGCGTTTTCGCACGGCAGAGCGGCAAGGCTGCCTCTAGCAGGTGTATGCTCGAAGCACTAAATGAACAATTGGTTTAGTATCGAATGCCACAATTATACAGCTCTAAAAATTTTTGGCTGCTAAAAAATGACAACTGATAAAAAACAGATGACATTGACATATCAACATGAGTAATTTTGTAACAATTTATGATTAGAAAACAATAAAAATGTAAATTTTTAATTAAACCACTGGTGTTTTAGTTAATTATGATCGACAGGATGACTCCCTTTAGAAGGAAAAAAAGCGGAAAATCTTTTCCCGTAAAAGTGTGCACCTTAGACGCCGAATTGGAATTTAATCTAGAGGTCTGTGAGTCTCACTTTCTGTTTAATGTTTATTTGCGATAATATTCATTGCCTCCGTGAGTTTTATTTGTTAATATAAACGCTTCTCATAATATATTTGTCGCAAATGTACCAATCTTGTTTTAATAAGGTGAAATGTAATAAAGTTTTCAGGGTGTAAATAATGTTCGATTATAAATCGAACATGCTCATATGTTGTTATGTATTAGTAGTAGTTATATTCTGAAGATGCTGATGGTAAATTAAAAAGATTTGCCAAAATGTAGGCACAAAATCAGATAAATTCTAGTGGCTGTTAAGGGCTGTCTTTGGGTTGATCTCTGAGTGTGCTTCATATTCCGTTTTGTGTGAAAAGAATAAAGGTAATTTAGTTTGGCTTTCAGGGTTCAAAGAGCACTCAAGATGCGCTCCTTGAAGGGGTTTAAAAAGGCCTAATGAGGGGGATGTTGTTGCAGCAGTATTCTGTGATTTTCCCAAAGCATTTGACTGGGTCAATCACAGAGAACCGCTTGATAAACTGTATAGTTACTAATTTAGGGAGGTTTCCTTGGACTCGCTATGATCATACATATCTAACAGAAAACAAATTGTAGAAACCTCTAGCGGAACTTCACAGATGCAGACAATAAGGCATGGCATACCACAGGGGTCAGTCCTGGAACCATTATTGTTTTTGATTTATATTAACGCCTTAAATAATATTGGTATGGATGGAAAGTGTTCATTATTCGCAGATGATACAACTATTCTGTGGCACGGATCAAACTCGCATACTGTTATTGCTTCCCACACCAATCACATTGAAGGATTGGTGTAATGCGAATTCTCACTGTCTTTACATTGCAAAAACTAACATCATAACTTTTAAATTTTCAACCAACAGTATACCCATTGAAACCAGTATATTAGGAAACAAATCTGTGACCCAATTTCTTGGTATATACATTGACAAAAACCTAAAATTCAATGAACATGTTTCTAAATTAAATAGAAAACTTGCTTCTGGCTGCTACGCAGTCAGGGTGGTTTACAATGAGCTCGGACGGTCACTGGCAAAGTCTGTCTATTTTTCCTTGGTAGAATCTCACCTAAGATATGGAATTTCTTTTTGGGGTTTCTGTAGTAGACTGCTATTTTAATCAGTGTTTGTATTCCAGAAGAGAGCTTTACATTTCATATGCAGAATCCTACCGAGAGAACACTGTCGGCCGTATTTCCTAAGGGAAAAAACCTTGACTCTACCTTGTATTTTTATAGACAATGAAATATGCAGCGTTTCTTCCAATACCTGCAAGCTCCCTTACAAAAAAGTCTATAATATATGAATCTTTAAAAATCAACAATACAACCATCTACCGTTTTCTTTGAGAAATATTAAAGATGTTAAACTCTTTAAAAAATCAGTTAAAATGATGTTGAAAGTGAAGGCATATTATATATATATATATATATATATATATATATATATATATATATATATATATATATATATATATATATATATATATATATATATATATATATATATATATATATATATATATATATATATATATATATATATATATATATATATATATATATATATATATATATATATATATATATATATATATATATATATATATATATATATATATATATATATATATATATATATATATATATATATATATATATATATATATATATATATATATATATATATATATATATATATATATATATATATATATATTTTTAATTTTTTTTTTTTCTTGGGTTTTGCAGTCCTTCAAATTACAATGGAAAAAATTGACGTGTTCTGGTTGGGTGTACTGTTTTCTTGGTTTATTTTATGTGTTCAAATGAAATTGTTTTTTATTGATGTATGTAAATGTTAATTATAAGACTACTACTTCAACTATTTGAAAAAGGCTAGGGAATTTCCGGCCGAAAGTAAAACAATATAAAAAAAATACATTTTTCTGAAAAAAACACTTTTCTTTTTCCATTGTAATTTAAGGACTGCAAAACCCAAAAAAAGAATCTCCGAAAAATTATTAAATCACAGTCCAAGAAATTAACCTTATAAAAATATATATATATATATATATATATATATATATATATATATATATATATATATATATATATATATATAATATATATATATTATATATATATATGTTAAAATATTATTTAAAATAATATATATATATAATATATATATATTATTATAATATTATTATTATTTTATATATATGTATATATATATATATATATATATATATATATATATATATATATATATATATATATATATATATATATATATATATATATTAATATTTAATATATATATTAAAATTTTATATATATAATATATTTAAAATAATATATATTATATATATAATATTAATATATAATATATTAATATTATTAATATTTATATATATATATATAATATTATATATATATATAATATATATATATATTTTTTAATTTATATACCATATTAATATTTTTGTCCCTGCGCTTTGTCTATGAAAATGTATATTTTTTAAAGATAATAAAATATTTTGATTGATAGATTGATTGATTAAATAATCTCTTATAACGATCTTGACCAGGAACGACAGGATAAAAAATACATATTTTTTGAAAAAATAAAAATTCCTGCGCATTCGCCATAATCTCCGTCTAAAACCTGGCAGGGAAACATTTTTTCCTGGTATTTTTTTAAAACGTTGTCACCTAATTTATTAATTGCGCACCTAAAAAGCTTCTTATTTTGATCTAAAATTCGTTGCATTTTTTTGAGTTGGGCTAGCCAAGTTTATTTACATGTGTGCTTCATATTCCGTGTTTTGTGAAAAGAATATAGGTGGAGGTAATTTCTTACTTATTGGATGTGGGGTCCACCCTATTTTTGGCTATAAAAATTGAAAAATTAAGATATCATACTTTTTTTTTCATTTTGTTCGACAGTGCATTTATGATAAACAAAATTTACAATTTAATGAGGAAAACCTAACAAGAAATAACCAGGAACTAACCAAAACTATACTTCAAGTCCAAAATTTCTGTAAATGACGCATCGCTCGCTTTTAGAGTGCCCTTGTTGGGGTAGGGAAAACAATTCAGTGGCGTATGCATTTTGAAAATAAATGATAACATTTCGTCAAAACATGAAAATATTTTTTACAAGCAAAAGTTATTTTTACATTTTCATCAAGCCTTTAAATTAGTAACAAGCTATATTATTTTGGTATTATTCGGGTTAATAAAAATGTATTTTTTTTTGCTTAATTTTGCACACCTCCTATTTTGATGTCATAGATCACAAATTAGAGTTTTTTTGGCGATTTTTCAACGTTTTTCCAAAAAAATAAATTTTTACTTTAATTCTACCTTCTCTGATTTTATTTTGCTACATGAAAAAAATAATAAAATTTTAGTCTTAACATAAATTAAAAAAGATGAAAGCAGAACGATAGACAATCCAAGTTACCCGACTTGCCAATTCACCACCGATCTTGCAATTTCAATATTAAATACGATATTCCACGCATTGCTTCATCAAAAATATCCACTATATAAGGAACAGAAAGCTCTGGATCATCAGCTTGTAGAACAATAACTATTTCGGGTCTTTGGTTTCCATATTTGGGATTTCCATATCGAGAATATTTTTCATCAAACATTTGGCGAGCGAAGCAAGGTTCGCATACCTTATAAAAATGTCAAAAGAAAACTATAACAACCTGGTAACAGGTCAACATTTTTAAATTTGAGTTGAATTGGGCTAACGTTTTACCTACTTTTTTTGAAAATTAAGGTTTTTCCTTACTTTTTAAGTGTTTTTTTTTTTTTTATATTAACATAGTATTTTTTTAAAAATGTTTTCGTGCAAATGACAGAATTTAAAGGAATATTCGTAAAATGGAATTAAACAATTCAATTATTATTTTTGAATACTATAAGAGGCAGCCAAAAAAACAGCTTCTGATTCATGTTTAACAATCGAAAAGTAAAAGTGTGCAAAAAATAGCGAAAGAAATCGCATTTTCAGTATCCGAATAATTACTAATATTGATTTTTTTGCCTTTTAAAACTCTGAATACCGTACGCGAAAAACTTTTATTAAAGTTGCACATACTCTGCAGCATCCAAAGTGGTTAGTTCTGGATTTTGTTCCCGAATCTCATGGTAAACATTTTTAACCATTATTCGTTCTTTTGAGTTTTTTTTTGTAGGCGGATAACTAGTTAAAGGTTGGTTAATATTCATAGTTTACAGAATTAAAAGCACTTAACAACACTAAATCTTTATATACATATATACACTAAATAAGATAAACTATCATAAAATTGGCACAAAACAATATCTATATACTACAATTATTAGAAATTTATAATATTTAGAAAATACCCTGTATAGCAATTAAAATTTAAACTTACAAAATCTGTCCATAATCAATAATAACTAAATAAAATCATTGAACAGCACGAAAACCCTGTCGATACGCTTATTTTCATGTCTGTTCAAGTTGTAAACTAAGGAATGTGTATTGCCACTTTTATTGCCTTCTCGATAACAATGATTTCAATACATATTGGCGTGCTATTTTAAGTGCGATCGCTGGCTGGTAACTTATTTTCGCGAATTATGACAACGTGGGATAAACTTTGGCCGGTTCACTGTTATTTGAGCGGAAAAG
>JAHBCN010010312.1:0-32216 GCA_019359885.1 Listronotus oregonensis | reverse complement strand
AACATTTTTACCTCTTGCTTTGCAGAATCAATTTAGAAGACTTGATCTACTGCCAATTTTTTCCCGATTTCGAGGCTACAAAATTTTCCAGTTATAAATTGTTGCTGCCTCAAGTTTTTTTGTTTAATTAACGGTCCAGATTTTGGGAAAACATTTTTACCTCTTGCTTTGCAGAATCAATTGTAGAAGACTTGATCTACTGCCAATCTTTTCGATTTCGAGGCTACAAAATTTTCCAGTTATAAATTGCTTGCTGCCTCAAGTTTTTTTTGTTTAATTAACGGTCCAGATATTGGAACATTTTTACCTCTTGCTTTGCAGAATCAATTGTAGAAGACTTGATCTACTGCCAATCTTTTCGATTTCGAGGCTACAAAATTTTCCAGTTATAAATTGCTTGCTGCCTCAAGTGTTTTTTGTTTAATTAACGGTCCAGATATTGGAACATTTTTACCTCTTGCTTTGCAGAATCAATTGTAGAAGACTTGATGTACTGCCAATCTTCCCGATTTCGAGGCTACAAAATTTTCCAGTTATAAATTGCCTGCTGCCTCAAGTGTTTTGTTTAATTAACGGTCCAGATATTGAAACATTTTTACCTCTTGCTTTGCAGAATCAATTGTAGAAGACTTGATGTACTGCCAATCTTCCCGATTTCGAGGCTACAAAATTTTCCAGTTATAAATTGCTTGCTGCCTCAAGTGTTTTTTGTTTAATTAACGGTCCAGATATTGGAACATTTTTACCTCTTGCTTTGCAGAATCAATTGTAGAAGACTTGATCTACTGCCAATCTTTTCGATTTCGAGGCTACAAAATTTTCCAGTTATAAATTGCTTGCTGCCTCAAGTTTTTTTTTGTTTAATTAACGGTCCAGATATTGGAACATTTTTACCTCTTGCTTTGCAGAATCAATTGTAGAAGACTTGATCTACTGCCAATCTTCTCCGATTTCGAGGCTACAAAATTTTCCAGTTATAAATTGCTTGCTGCCTCAAGTGTTTTTTGTTTAATTAACGGTCCAGATATTGGAACATTTTTACCTCTTGCTTTGCAGAATCAATTGTAGAAGACTTGATCTACTGCCAATCTTCCCGATTTCGAGGCTACAAAATTTTCCAGTTATAAATTGCTTGCTGCCTCAAGTGTTTTTTGTTTAATTAACGGTCCAGATATTGGAACATTTTTACCTCTTGCTTTGCAGAATCAATTGTAGAAGACTTGATCTACTGCCAATCTTCCCGATTTCGAGGCTACAAAATTTTCCAGTTATAAATTGCTTGCTGCCTCAAGTGTTTTTTGTTTAATTAACGGTCCAGATATTGGAACATTTTTACCTCTTGCTTTGCAGAATCAATTGTAGAAGACTTGATCTACTGCCAATCTTCCCGATTTCGAGGCTACAAAATTTTCCAGTTATAAATTGCTTGCTGCCTCAAGTGTTTTTTGTTTAATTAACGGTCCAGATATTGGAACATTTTTACCTCTTGCTTTGCAGAATCAATTGTAGAAGACTTGATCTACTGCCAATCTTCCCGATTTCGAGGCTACAAAATTTTCCAGTTATAAATTGCTTGCTGCCTCAAGTGTTTTTTGTTTAATTAACGGTCCAGATATTGGAACATTTTTACCTCTTGCTTTGCAGAATCAATTGTAGAAGACTTGATCTACTGCCAATCTTCCCGATTTCGAGGCTACAAAATTTTCCAGTTATAAATTGCTTGCTGCCTCAAGTGTTTTTTGTTTAATTAACGGTCCAGATATTGGAACATTTTTACCTCTTGCTTTGCAGAATCAATTGTAGAAGACTTGATCTACTGCCAATCTTCCCGATTTCGAGGCTACAAAATTTTCCAGTTATAAATTGCTTGCTGCCTCAAGTGTTTTTTGTTTAATTAACGGTCCAGATATTGGAACATTTTTACCTCTTGCTTTGCAGAATCAATTGTAGAAGACTTGATCTACTGCCAATCTTCCCGATTTCGAGGCTACAAAATTTTCCAGTTATAAATTGCTTGCTGCCTCAAGTGTTTTTTGTTTAATTAACGGTCCAGATATTGGAACATTTTTTACCTCTTGCTTTGCAGAATCAATTGTAGAAGACTTGATCTACTGCCAATCTTCCCGATTTCGAGGCTACAAAATTTTCCAGTTATAAATTGCTTGCTGCCTCAAGTGTTTTTTGTTTAATTAACGGTCCAGATATTGGAACATTTTTACCTCTTGCTTTGCAGAATCAATTGTAGAAGACTTGATCTACTGCCAATCTTCCCGATTTCGAGGCTACAAAATTTTCCAGTTATAAATTGCTTGCTGCCTCAAGTGTTTTTTGTTTAATTAACGGTCCAGATATTGGAACATTTTTACCTCTTGCTTTGCAGAATCAATTGTAGAAGACTTGATCTACTGCCAATCTTCCCGATTTCGAGGCTACAAAATTTTCCAGTTATAAATTGCTTGCTGCCTCAAGTGTTTTTTGTTTAATTAACGGTCCAGATATTGGAACATTTTTACCTCTTGCTTTGCAGAATCAATTGTAGAAGACTTGATCTACTGTCAATCCTCCCGATTTCGGGAGTTTTTTTTATTCTAAATTAACACCTTTAAACATTCGTTTTAGTTCAGCTTTATTCCTGATGATATTATTTATTTGGAATTTTTCCACCGCAAACTTTTCGGCCAGCTTTCGCGAACACAAAGGGTACTTTTTACTTTCCGTGATAAAATCTTTTTTTTTTTCTTTAGTGACAAACCTTTTTGTTTTAGGGACATGATTAAACACTTTTTGGTTCCGAACATGATACCTTTATTCTTATTGATTTAAGACACAACTAAAAATATAATGTGAAGATAATCCCCTTATAGCCACTAATGCTATTTAAACCTGGCCATAAATATTATTGTTGGGTATTCTCACCTTTAAAATTTGCAGAATACAATCATAAAATAATAAATTACAAATTAGCCCAAAGAAATTTGGGCCAATATAAAAAGGTTGATTTACCTGAAATAGCTTATAAAAATTGAGATTCGTCTGGCCGTGGCTGTTTTATAAGGGTGTCCCTTATCTAAGGGTATTTATACCGGGTGTTGCTCCGTCGAGCGGGACATAGGGAATCCCATGTAAATTTTGAAGTGGTCCAATATTGGCTTCCCTAATTATTTTAGAAGAAAATATTATTAGGATTTTTTAAAGAGCACGAAAAGTTGTACCCAGTGTACAAATTTCAGCTCTTCTCAGTCCGCCAGCTAAGAGATAATGGCTAAAATAAGTTACGAATCTCCTATCTTCTTACGCGCCCTGTATTATTAGAAGTTTATAATAAAATACCAGAAAAATTATTTAACCTCTTACTCTCAAGTTGTCAGATCAATGTCACATCATTTTTAAATAATGAACTACTCAAATCAAGAAAAAATCACTATTATAAAATGGTTTTATCAGGGAAATAGTTATCGAAGAGTGGCGGACATGTTTGCAGCCTATTTTCCCAATAGGCCAATACCAAGTAAATCGACAATAGAACGGACGATAAAAAATTTGAAACTACAGGCACAGTAATCAATAATTGCAAATGTGAAGAAAATCGACGTAAAAATCAGAGACAAATTGTAAAAAACGAGAGGGATTTAGACGTGATACTTTGTGTAGAGGACGCCGAAGGAAACATTAGCACGAGACAACTGGAGGACATTACTGGACAAGACCACACCACAATATCTCGAATTTTAAAAAGATGTAAATACCACGCTTACATGTACGAAAGGCACCAAGAATTAAGAGACGGAGATGAAATACGACGACAGGAATTTTGCTTTGAGATGATGGAGAGGACAAACACTGACAGAGGTTTTTTACAAAATATTTGCTTTACTGACGAATGCACTTTTACATTGTACAACGAACCCAACATTCAAAATTGCCGGTACTGAAGTAACGAAAACCAAAATCGATTTGTTGAGACAAGGACTCAATATCCACAAAAAATTAATGTTTTGGCGGGAATTTTCGGCCACCATATCCTTGGACCATTTTTCCTTGACCAAAATTTGAATGCGGAGTACTTTCTGGAACTTTTAGAGGAACAAATTTTGCCTGCTTTGAACAACCTTGCTCGTGAAAATCAAGAGATTTGGTATCAAATGGATGGCTGCCCAGCACACAGTATCAGAGCTGTGCGCGAATACTTGAATAACGACATCATAGGCCCGAACCACGCAATATCTTGGCCAGCCAGGTCTCCGAATCTTTCCCTAAACGATTTTTTTCTATGGGGACATTTAAAAACTAAGCTTTATCCAATAAAAAATATGAAAATTTAGACCAGCTAAGGAATGCTATTTCCGCTGAATGTGCCAGAATATCGATGTACCAACTAGCCAACGTAAGAAATGAGTTTTATAATCGTTTGGGTTATTGTCTGGCAGTTAATGGAGGAATATTTGAGCATTTGAATAAATCCTGATATTTTAAATTGATTTCTAAATGTAGACAAATTTGTTTTATTGTCTTGCGTAACTGTGAGTGCATGTGTTGGAATTAGCTGTAAACTAAAATGAAATGCGAGGATTCTTTTTTAAATTCCCGTATAAAATTGTTCAGTTTTGGCAATGACATTATAAATTAATGATCTAAATTGTCACTGATAAATCGATATGGTGTTTTTATTATTGATTTCTAGAGTACAGGGTGCATAATGAGATACTACGTTGCAGAAGTATTTAAGCAGTTTACTCTTTACCGGTTGGTTGAAAAATGCTCAAATTTTTATTTTGGGTGGAACTTATTCTGCTCTTCAATAAATCCTAATAGCATTTTTTTCTAAAATAATTAGGAGAGCCAATATTTGACTACTTCAAAATTTACATGGGATTCCCTATGTCCCGCTCGGCGGAGCAACACCCGGTATAGGAAATTCCTATAAAGTAGATTTTTGTTACCTTGAAAGTGGCCTTTAACACAGGTGGCTGATATAAAAGGGTGTTCGTTAACACAAGTTTTACTGTAGTTGTTTAACGAACAAGGGTATTAATGATCAGGCTTTTTGTTCTTTTACTTTTAGCATCAAACTCAAAAATGTGGTGACGTTGTTTTCCATCCATTCGATCCAGTTACTGTCCGCTTGAAACTGGATTCAACTAATATTCAACATGAGAAATTCGTACTGCAACTAGTGAAGCCTTTCATTCCTGGATTTAGTGTACCCCCAGTTAGTGAGTTGGAAAAAGAAGGTACTGCTGCCACTGTTGCGTCGCAGAATAACTCTCAGGAGAACGAAAAGAAGAGGAAAATGGAAAGTACCAAAAGCAGTAAAAAAAGTAAAAAGAAATGATGTTAATTAAGTGTAAATCTTCAGGTTTTTTATTGTTTTTGACATTTATAAGGCAATATATTTGTTTATAAAATTGTGTTTTTTTCTAAATTTTTGGGCAATCTAAAAGTTGTGGTTTGTTAGAGGATAGCGGTTATTCATCAAACACAAAATTTCAGAGTTTCAAAGGCAAATATCGCAAAATCTACGAATTTTTCGACGAATACTAATAATAACTTTTTTAAAGCATTTGGAAAGATCTTTCTTGTTTTTTTAAAAAAAGGTATGTATCATAAAACTTGAGTGAGTTACGATTAAAATAAAGTTAGACCAAAAATTTTTTGAGTGCAAAAATCTTCGAAAACAACCTCCTAATTACCACCCTAATGAGTTCTCTTTACCTATGTATCATTAATACATTCTAAAATTTTAACCGAATAAAATTGCTTAATTTTTTAAAAAATGGAGTTGCAAGTGAAAATCAAATTTCAGAATTTTAATAAAAACTTACTTTTCTTGAAAATAACTCGAAAACTAAGGGAGATACGCAAAAATTAATTGGGTATATTGTAGCTTTTTAAATTACAAACATTTTTTTTTAATTTTACTGTATGTATAGATGAGCACTACTTTGTTTCAGCCCGTTAAACTCATCCCTTTAAAAAAGTAAGGGTTTTAAACAGTTTTTATATACAGTGTGTCCCAAATTGGTGGGGATCTTGGAAACCACGATAGATAGAAAATCGGTTAAATGGGGAAAGTTTTGGACAATTATGTTAGTAAGCTAATCCCGTTTACTACATGGTTTTATCTATACAGGTTTTTAAGAAATTTTGAAAAAACCTGAAACATGCATTTTCGAAAATCGGCCATATTTTTTTTATAAGTGAAAATTTCTCAAATCTGTAAAAACTTCTTCAAAGCAATTTTTTTTGTAAAATATGACCGAGTAGTCAATTTTTATTTTTTACGTTTCGGGTTTTTAGAATCATCATCAACTTTATTTTTTCATATGGACGCCATATTGGATTTTTACGCAGCCAAATAGTGCTTTTTATTATGATTTCAACAATGTATAACATGTTATAATTTAACAGTTTATAACCTAATTTATTTCAAAAAACAAATATTTTCTCATTTTTTTTTGTAAGCAATAAAATGTTAGTAATTGGCAAAATAGATAAGCTGAACAGATATTTTACAGAAATGGGTTTCGCGAACATAGCTATAACGTTAATACCGTGTTACAACAACATGTAATGGCGCCCATATAAAAAGTAAAGTTGATGAATCATCATCAACTTTACTTTTCATATGGACGCCATATTGATTTTTCGCAGCCAAATAGTGCTTTTTATTCTTATTTCAACAATGTATAACATGTTATAATTTAAGAGTTTATAACCTCATCCACTTCAAAAAACAAATATTTTCTCAGTTGGCCTTGATTCCGGCGAATGTCATCTAGCGTCATTATCAAGTTAGCTCGGGTACATTATTAAAATTTTTTCAACTTTGTAAAATGGTTAATTATTTAAAGAAAAACTTGATATTTTGCAACATTATTTCCAAAGCAATAGAAATGTTAATATAGCTGCGCAAACGTATTTCGACAATTTTCCCGAAAGGCAGCATCCTAAACTAACATACTTTCGAAAACTGGTTACAAATTTGCTTGAATTCAGAAGTTTTAAAAAACCACGACCTAAGAAGTACGTTGTAGAAAATCGACAACGAGATGCTGCAGTTAACCAACATTTTAAATAAATCCAACATTTTCAGCCAGGGATGTTGATAGAGAATTCCACATACCATTTATAGGGTAGTTAGGACTATTTAAAAAAATATCGTTAATATTTTGAGAAATATGGACAACATTTTGAATTTTGGGTCGTTATTTTTCATCTTTATTTTAGTAGGAATATTAGTTTAGCCACTTTATATTGTTTTTGTTTTCACTTGTTTCAGTTAACTTGTTACGTGTAGTTTTGTTGTAACACGGTATTAACGTTATAGCTTTGTTCGCGAAACCCATTTCTGTAAAATATCTGTTTAGCTTATCCATTTTGGCAATTACTAATATTTTATTGTTTACAAAGAAAAATGACGTTCGCCGAAATCAAGGCCAACTGAGAAAATATTTGTTTTTTGAAATAAATGAGGTTATAAACTGTTAAATTATAACATGTTACACACTGTTGAAATCAGAATAAAAAGCACTATTTGGCTGCGTAAAAATCCAATATGGCGTCCATATGAAAAAAATAAAGTTGATGATGATTCTAAAAACCCGAAACGTAGAAAATAAAAATTGACTTCTCGGTCATAATCTACAAAAAAAGTTGCTTTGAAGAAGTTTTTACAGATTTGAAAAATTTTCACTATTATAAAAAAATATGGCCGATTTTCGAAAAAAGCATGTTTCAGGTTTTTTCAAAATTTCTTAAAAACCTGTATAGATAAAACCATGTAGTAAACGGGATTAGCTTATTAACATAATTGTCCAAAACTTTCCCCATTTAACCGATTTTCTATCTATCGTGGTTTCCAAGATCCCCATACGTTCCCCACCAATTTGGGACACACTGTATAGGACCTTATAGCTCTTAAAAAAACCAACAAAATATTTTTCTAAAGAACTTTTTATCACAAAAACTAAAGGAGTTATGCTTAAAAATCTAATTTTTTGGAGCATTCTAAAAGCTATTTTAAAATTTTTTGCATTTTAATATTGTAAGGAGTGGATTTTTGAGGACTAAAAAATTACAAAATTAAATTAATCATACTTTTGAGCAGTCACATTTTTTTATTACAACTCTGTGACAATATGTTAATTTTTCTAGGGTAAACAATTTTTTTTTAAATCATAAAAAGGGTTGATTTTCAAGGGTTAAAATACAGGGTGGCCGTCCATATTTTGACCCATTTTGATCGCGAATAACTTTTGAACAAATAAAGATATCAAGATGCGGTTTTCGCAAATATACTTATATTTCTTTAAAGTTTATTCTCGTATCTTTACCATTTTTATGTGACATTCCATTAGCTCAAAAACAAAATGGCCGATTTTCCGATATAGGACAACTTTGTTATTTTAAATGGAACACCCTGTATATATAATATTTTTAAAATTTAATCTTTCCCTTTAAATAAATGTAACACATGCTAGTGGTTATCTTAAAAAATAACGCATTTATTGACCTCCAAAGAATTGACTGTATGTCGAATAGGAATATTATTTTAAAAGGATTTTTTGAAAAGTCGCCTGTGGAAACAAAGTTATCTCGTTTTTCATAACAGCAACAAGCCTCATTGTCAGCCATTGTTGGTCATTTTTGAAATTCATTTTAATTAGGAAGACCAAATGTTCTCGTTAAGCTGAAAAGGAAAATGTGTTATTATGTTTGCCAAAACCAAATCAGTAAAAGAAACCAAGCAAAGATTTAGAAACATGTTTAATAAGCTCACCCACAAAAATTCATTAAAATCTGGTAGAAAATTCTGGAGTACAGGATCTTTAGCCCGTCAAAAAGAAATTAGTAAACAATGAGAATTTGCTAAATAAAATGTTACAAATTCTGGAGATAACTCAGGAAGATCCAACATTGTCAACAAGAAAATCTCAAGTTCAGTCCATATTCCTAAAACTACAGTACAAGAAATCATGAAAAAGAACTTAAATTAAAGCCATACAAAATTCAAATGTTACAAGAAATAAAAGAAACTGATTTTCCACAAAGGGTGGAATTTTGCCAGAGAATTCAAAATTTAGTAAGGAACAATATACATTTTTGGATAGACTAATAATGTCGAGACAAGCCACATTTCACCTCAATGGGAAAGTAAATAAGCATAACTGCAGGTTTTGTGCAACAGAAAATCCTCGACAATATAACGAACACGTTAGAGATTCGCCAAAAGTCACAGTCTGGTGTGGTATGTCCAAAGCAAAAAATTTATGGGCCATTTTTTTCATGAACCAACTGTAACCTCTGGACTTACGTTGATATGCTGGAAATATTTTTTTATCCCCAATTGCAAGAAGAAAATCTATTGAATTTCGTCTATTTTCAACAAGATGGGGCTACACCACATTATGCTAACATTACCAAGGATTCACTGACCAACGTTTTTGGAAACGGTGGAGTTGGAAGAGGAGGCCCTATTTCCTGGCCACCTCGTTCACCAGATTTGACTGTTCCAGATTTTTTTCTGTGGGGATATGTAGAAAGAGAGGTGTTATAGTCCACTTCCCAAAATTTAGAGCAATTAAAAATTAATATCCGAAACATAATAGAAAATATTCCTGAAGAATTTTTAGTCAATAGTTTTTAATAAGTTTTTTTCGAATTTAAATAAGTGCGTCGAAGTCGGCGGAAGGCATTTTCAACATTACAGTAGTTTTTAAAAAGTAATGTAACCTTATTGTAACTATTAAAATGGGTCAAAATATGGCCGGTCACCCTGTATAATAATGTTTCAAAGAATTAAATACTTATTTTTAAATTTATATGAGCATAATATTATGTGATTTAAGTTTTAATATGAAAGTTTTTGCAATAAGGGGTAGGTAGTTTTCATTCCCAAAAAACAAAAAGCGACCTTCTGCATAAGGGAGGGTTTGAAGAAGAGGGTAAGCTAAGCTCAATCCCAAATTTTCATGCAAAACACTGATAATTTATTAATTTTATAGGGTAAATATATTTTTTTAAATCATAATAGGGGTTGAAAATTTCAAATAATGTTTTAAAGAAACAAAATACTACTTTTCCAACTTATTTGAGTCAAATTATACTCAACTTTAATGTATAGTTTTAAAGGTTTTGGCAAAAGGGTAGTTTTCACCCCTAAAAAATAAAGAGCGCCCATCGGCATAATATAGATTTTGAAGAGGAGGGTAAGTTAAGCTTAATCCCAAATTTTCATGCAAATCTATGCATTTTGAAAAAAAAAATGCGAGGTTTTGTCTTTTTCTAGCTTCATTTTCTGGACTAAATAAACAAGGTTTTATTTTCTAATCTTCATCAATATTCTATGCATTTCAGATCTCTGGATTTCAGTTTCTAAAAATTGCAATAAATAAAATATTAAGGTAGTATGTGATGAAAGTACTTACTACTTATATGAGTATGTTGTCATGAAAAATATATTAAATAAAACTCCATTTTACAAAACAATTAATGATTTTTATTACATTAAAAAACTAAGATTGTTCTTATCAATCCTACATACAAAATTAATTTTACAATTGTCATTTTTTAATTATTAATTTCATGTCTAATAACTTGTTTTACACCAAACCCACAAGAATACAGAGATTTATTAAACCACTTTAGGTCTTTCACTTCATTTTCATGGGAACTATTCCTATAGACCTCTTTTAATTGATTACCCTGAGAATCTAGTACCATAACTGTATTTGTATCTCCAGCTACACCCAGTTGGTTGATCTCATTATAAGCTAAGGTGTTAATCGCGTGATTGAAGCAATGGATGGTTCCAACGAATTCGCCTGGTTCTCTCCTATCGATAATATACACATCCCCTGCTTGAGTACCCACAGCAATGTAGTTGTTATCTTTGGGATTTGAAGCGACTGTGGTCAGGGCACTGAATTCGTTGCTGTATAAAACTAAAAATGAAAACAAGATAGGTCACTTAAATACTAAATAAGTAACATGACTGTATGGGTATTCATAATAAAATAATATTTTTATTAATTTAATATAACGATTCATAGTTTTGCAGATGATACTGTGATATTTTATATGATTACAGTTGGTACAATATTTAGAAGATTATTGTAAATGATTTTATAAAAATTAAGCGGCGTTATAGGTGTAGAGGTTTGGAAAAGTTAATTAATTTTTTTATTAATACAGTAAAGTTGGAAAAATCACGAAACGCAAATTTCGAGCAAAAAGCAGGTACTTGAAGTAACTTGTATTATGCTAAGAAAGGTGCCCAGTATTGAATTAAAGAACTTCCGATACTGAGAAAAGGGATTGGATGTGGGGGGGGGAGAATTTTATGGGGGATAAAAAGAAATTACTTACCCAATCGTTTTTTTTTTTTAATCTTGGGACAGTCCACGAAGGCTGATGCCTAAGTTCTAACGTACCGTGGGTGTTTTCAGTGTGGTGAGAGGGAGTTTGTTCACACGGGACTTAAATATTTGGAAATTGGGAGAAGGAAAAATTTCTGCGGGCAGCAGGTTCCATAGTCTTGACACTCTAGGGATGAAGGAACGAAAAAAGCGGGAAGTTCGGGCCTCTCAACTGAATTGTAAAAGGATGCATAAAAGTTGCACTACGTGTTGCTCTGTTGGGAGCTGCTAGAGAAGGAATTATACTGGCCAACTCCTCTGAGCAGAAGCCGGAAAATACCTATAGAAGAGCGACAGATTCGACAGATCCCCACAGCTCGAGGTGGGCAAGAAGAGGAAGCCTTTCTGTGAGCGTTGGATCATTAATAAGACGAAGGGCCCTTTCTTGAATGGAGTCCAGAATACTAAGTGTTGTAGGGACGCCATTTCCCCAGACATGAGAACAATATTCTAAACAGGGTCTGATTTGGGAAAATACAGAGGTACAGAGTGGAAAAAAGAAATATTTTCTGGCTCGGAAGAAAATCCAATCTTTTTGGAAGCTGCGAAGTTATGGATAAATGTGTTTATGCCAGTTGAGGTTATTCTCAAAAGTAACGCCGACAAGATTAAACGACTCTTTGTTCTGCAGAACTTGGCCACTCATATGTAAGGGATGAGCATTTGCAGATTTTTTTCGGACAGCGAACATGACTGTGTTTTCGAGGCATTCAACTGAACAAGATTTTTGGCGCCCAACCCAAGATAAGTTTGAGGTCTTGTGAAAGAGCGCTTGTTTTTTAAAAATCAGGATTACAAGGTGGTTTAAAGAAACTGAATACTAGAGTGAAGGGTACCATCGTCAGAAAAAACTATGAATGGATTGATTGTGGAAGAGAGAAGATCGTTAATGTGTAGAAGAAAAAAAGCGGGGTGCCAGCACTGAGCCCTGGGGCACCCCAGCAACTTGTGAAGCTGGAGGAATGACCATCTACACTAACTGATATACGCGATTAGAAAGGAAACTGGGAAAACCAAGAGCAAAGCTTAGGTGGAAGACCGTAAGAAAGGTTTGTTAAGAAGCCCATCATGCCAGACCTGATCGAAAGCTTTGGATATGTCAAGAGAACGATCTGGGATTCACCAAGAAACTCAAGGGACTTGTTCCAGTTGTGTGAAACAAAGGAAAAAAGATCAGCTGTGGATCTACTGTGACGAAACCATATTGTCTATCATGTAAGACTATGTTTTTCCAGATACTTTAAGATTTGGGAAATTTAAATTTAAATTTTTTCCCTTACTTTGCAAACAACTGAAAGAAAGATATAGGTCTATAGTTGGAAGGGGGATTTTGGGTCCTTTGGGGACAGGTTTCACACGGGAGCTTTCCAACCTCCGGGAAAATGCCCGTGTCGTAAGAGATTTTGAAGGAGGCGAGTTAAGATGGATGCAAGCTCACATTTTTAAGACGATTGCCGGTATGCCATCCAGCCCAGACGATTTTTTAGTATTAAGAGTAGAAAGAATACGCTTGATCTGTTTGACTTTATCGTTTTTTTATCATAAAAACATGAAATACAACTTTTCATAAAAATGAACGTCTACCAAGAAAAGCCAGAGAAAATTGTGATTTTTGCCAAAAAAAGGTTACATTGTTTAAAGTTTTTTAAATTTTTTCGAAAATGTGGTAGTATTACAATATATATATATATATATATATATATATATATATATATATATATATATATATATATATATATATATATATATATATATATATATATATATATATATATATATATATATATATATATATATATATATATATATATATATATATATATATATATATATATATATATATATATATATATATATATATATATATATATATATATATATATATATATATATATATATATATATATATATATATATATATATATATATATATATTAAAATATAATTACTCAGCCCCCAAACGTGAGAAATAAAATCTAGTAAAAATATTACAATTTGGCCTTTTAATGAATTTAATCAAAAGTATTTCATTTCCTTAATACTAATAATTACATAGAATATTTATATCAGTTAAATCTGTAAAAATTGGTTTAATTTGAATTTATTATTGTCATGTTGTCGTATTTAGCGACGTTGCCGTTCATTCTTTGATTTTATGCTTCCTGTCCAGCTGTTATTATTTATAAAAATTTTTTGTGTTTTAGTAATATTTAGTTATTGTTGGTGTGTATTTTTTTTTAAGTGTTATTTTAAAAACTTTTTGAAAACAAAGACTTTGTAGTTTACTGTGCATTTACTTCTACGTTCAAGTTCAGTCTCAAATGCCGAAGCATTTAAACAGCGATGCAAAGAGATAGTAGCTTCCTTGTAAGCTATTTTCAGCAAGAACTGGAAAATAAGGGCCCATTATTCCCCTTTTTGATTTTGCAGTAAGAGAAGTAAGTTTAACACAAAAGTAGCATATAAAACTTGCAAGGTAATTTTAAATTTTTAATTTGTAGCGTGTTGCTGCACCCCTAAACTTAAATATTTCCATGTTAGTGAAATTTCCAATGCAAAAAATGAGCTGCTAAAGTGCCTAAAAGAAACGTAGAGGGCCTGGTACTAACTTACCGTAGGTGTCTTATGGTGGGGGGGAGTTTGTTTACACGGGCCTTAAATATTTGAGACTGGGAGGGAAACAACCGCGGGTAGCAGGTTTCATAGTCTGGACACTTTAGGGATGAAAGAACGAACAAAGTGGGAAGATCGGGGCCTCCCCGTTGGACTGTAAAAGGATGCATAAAAGGGGACTAATGTTGGTCTTTTGGGAACTGCTAGGGAGGAATTATACGGGCTAATTTTCTTCAGAGCAAAACCCGTAAAAAATCCCCAAAGAGGGACAAATCCCCTACAGCTTGTCGACGCAAGGGAGGGCTAAAGTGTGATAGAACGCCATTCCCCAGACATGGGAAAAAATATTCTAAAGGGGTTGATCGGGGATACAGTGTATACGTTAAAAGGGAAAAATACTTTCGGGCCGAAAAAAGAATCCAAGATTTCTTGAAGCTGCTGGGCTATGTATGTAATGTGTGTATTTAAAGATTATTCTCAAAAGTAACACCTACAAGGTTAAATAATTCTTTGTTCTGAATTTTGGCCACTGTATAACGAAAAAATTGTGAATTTTTTTGCGACAGCGAACATGACTGTTTTTTGGAGGCATTAAAAGTGGAGAAGTTTTTTCACGCCCAATCCAAGATTACTTTAAAGTCTGTGAAGAATATCGCATTGACCTGCGCTTTTTTTTCAAATCAGAATTACAGGGTGGCTTAGGAAACGGAATATTAGAGTGTATATTAGTTTTCGGATATATCGACACGTTCTATATGCTAACTGGCGAAATTATTGTGTAATAGTTTGTAATGGAATAAATAAAATATATCACTAAAAAATGTAGCCAAAAATATTTAATTTTTAAATTTCGTTTGATTAAGGAGTGTAAAATATCATTTTAAAAAAAAATACCTATTTTTTTAAAAATATTACAATCAGTATTTAAAACTATCTGCAACGCTGGCAACATCCCCGTCAGGGATATGATGCAATTTTGAAATTTTTGGTTTAGTATATATATATATTATTATATATATATATATATATATATATATATATATATATATATATATATATATATATATATATATATATATATATATATATATACATATATATATTTATATATATATATATATATATATATATATATATATATATATATATATATATATATATATATATATATAATATATATATATATATATATATATATATATATATATATATATATATATATAAATATACAAATAAAGATTTTTTGGGTGATGATATGAAAGGAGATATGGCCTGGCAAAAATAGTTGCTTAACGAAAATTTAAGAGAAAAAAGTTATGGACAAAATAAACTTTTTTCAATTTTTTTTATGCTAATTTTTAAAGGGCCCTCTACCTTTTGTTGAAAAAATAATTTTTAAAAAAAGTCAGAACACATGTCCCTAAATATGTCGTCATTTTTAGCCCCCATTGGATAATAATTTTTTTTTGTTTTGAAATGATAAATGGGTCAAATTTTGTTTTTGTAAAATATTTTCAGTTTTTTGGGCCCTTAGCGTGAAAAGTATTTATTTTTAAACAGAAACCCTTTTTAGCCTTTATTTAAAGTTGTTTTTGTTTTAATTTTTTTTATCATTTTTTTTATCTGTAAGGAGATTTGGCGTCATATTTTAGGGTTTTCAACGGTCAATGTTTTTTGGGGGAAATTATAAAAAAAAATTTTCAACAATCGGCATCACCTGACGTTTCGATAACCTTAGCTTAGCCAAAAAGTTACGGCCAAAATTTTATTTTTTTCCGCAATTACAAAATTTTTTTTTGGTTTTATTTACTTTGGGGGTAGTTTTCCAGGGGATGGTGGGGGAAGTTAATAATTTCTTTTTACTGAAAATATTGTTAGTTTGTCGGTTCTAAAACGAAAAGTTGCAACAAAAATATTTAATAATTTTTTTCTAAATTTAGGCGTACATTTTACCCCCTGGGGGAGGCGGAGGGGAAGTAAATATCATATTAGTTAAAATACGATAAAATATTTTAAAAAAACTGATTAAAAAACAAAAAGAATAATATAAGGTCATGTCTTATATCTCAATTTTAGTGCATAATAAAAAAATATTTTCTTCTTAATTATTCTGAAAAAATGGCATTTATTTGATAATCGGAGCTTTATTTCCAAAATATTAAAAAAAAACCTAAAAAAGGGTAGTTTTCACTGTTTTAAGGGTGTTTTAGAAATTTCTAACATTAAAATCGTAATCAGTGACCTAACAAACCTCCCAGTACCTATTTTTATGAAAATATATTCAATATTTTTTTATTTTTGGCCAATTTTTACAGCGTTTTGGAGCAGATCCCAGTAACCAAACTTGTTTTATTTCATATTTGACACGTTTCGGGACTTACCAGTTGGTGATTCATCTGATCTCATGTCCCAAAGACATGATTTTCGATCATAGGATGCCGATACGAACAAATTGGGTTGAGATTTTAAAATATCTACTGAACTAATTGTGCTGGAATGTACATTGCTAAAACAAAAATATCCATATAAGTATATTTACCATAAAAGGTGTCTGGAAAAATGTGGAAAATCTCCCGGATATGAAATAAAATTGAAGAATACCACAAGTTAATATAAACTTTTTTCATATAACCCTTTTTTTCAGAGACACCCTGTACATATAATACTAATATACAGGGTGTCCCAGAATATGTGGGCGATTTCTCGGAATCTAATAGAAAACCTAAAAATATAACAAGTTTCCATAAACTTTTTTCCTATGAGCCTTCCCTATGGAGATACAGGTACATAAAGAACGACCCTGGAAATCGTTTGATTTTAAATAACTTTAAAAAAATAGCGTTATTTAATATATTTTAATGTTTTACTAGATAAGTTTTTTATTTGCCAAAAGACAGTAAAATTCTGAAAGAACGCCACTGGTGGAAAAAAAAAAATATGTGGTACACTAAAATGCTTCTTGATACATAGTACATTTATGCCGAATTTCATTAAAATATCTAAAGTGGTATTACTGATATCAAATAAATTATTTTTTTTTAAAAAACCCTTTACAAATTTCGACTAAAAAAGGTAAGACTTTTGGGACATACGCTCATATGAAGTTTTTTTTTTAAATGGCCCCAAAAAACCACTTCACTATTCACATTATTTTTATTTCTGTTAACAGTGATTTATGGGGTTTTAATAAAGAATCCCTTTTTAGTTTAAGGTTAAAGCTATGCAAAAATAATATTGTTAAGCCTTTATTATACAGGGTGTTAAAAAAATGCTATTATTATGTCAGAGCTAGTCCGTCCCAGGTAAATAAAAGCCAAATATGATTTAATGGGTTCATTTGAAAGATTTATCTAGTTACCATCATATTTTTTTATCTTTGTGACAACCACGAGGATTTGCAAAAAAATATATATATATATATATATATATATATATATATATATATATATATATATATATATATATATATATATATATATATATATATATACTATATATACTAGACATATACATATACATATATACTCCTAAGAATCATAGTACCATGAGTGTTTAACCCATCTTTTGCCCCAGTTCCCCAACGCTGCCCAAGCACTGAAACATGCAAATATTGCATTTCACAGCACCTTGGGGCAACGCGGTAGTGCCACCACGGACGTTATTTTAAATAACTACTATCTAAATATGTTTCGGCGGGGCTGGGATTTGAACCCGATCCCCCGGGGGAGCCGAGGCTCTGACCACTACGCCACGACAGACTATTAAAAATATTAAATTACGCCTAGTATTTTAAAAGTTATTTAAACAAAAACGATTTCCAGGGGCGTCCGTTATGTACCTGTATCCCTGTAGGAAAGAGTCATAGAAAAAAAGTTTATGGGAACTTATCATAATATTTTTAGGTTTTCTATTAGATTTCAATAGATCGTCCACATATTCTGGGACACCCTGTATACTAACTAATATTCTATATTAACAATTATAATATAGTAATTCACCTAAAACCTAAAATTAGTTAGATAAGGCAACAATTTCTAACTTACTCTATCATAAAATAAGGCCTTTTTTCATTGCTATTCACATCCCAGGCTGTAATACATCTATCAGAGCAGGTAAGTACATTGGAGCTCTTAGGCCACACAGCAATTTCAGAGATTCTTCGGGCGTGTCGAAAATAATTCATCGGCTTTAGTGTCGCACTATCATCTATACACAGTACATTTAGAACACCGGTATCTTCAGCTATTGCAATCTGTAAAAATTAGGTGGTGTAAGAAATATATAGAGGGTGAAAAGAGTGGTCACCTCAGAAGTAGCAGACCTTCCTTCCCCGGGAGAACTGCTCCTTATGAGGTGACCACTCTTTACAAATGGATTATAAAATAAAATAAAAATAAAATAATCTTTATTGTATCGACAGATTCACATACAAAGGTGGAAAGTACCGCCAGCCGTATTTTAATAACCACCAAAAAACTTATTAACTAAAAAAGTCATAAAAAACTGAAATATACAAAACAAGAACAATAAATAAACATAGATGCCTACAACAAAACCTATTACGACACGTGTTTGCGTATTTTAGACTTAAAAAAAGGACATGAGCTTAAACTAAGGGGTAATGTTCACTTGGTAGTGTCTCTCCTATAAGTTATAAGTCAGTAAGATATTGTGGCTCTTTTAGGTTTTTACTTTGTGTATAAGGCAACTCATATGAACATAGCGCTTTTTGTGCCCTATTGTGGTGAAATAGCTCCACAACATGTTGACTCACATGATCCTTACGTGACAAACTTTTTTTCATACCTAACACAAGAGTTCTGCACTTTTGATTTTGTATTTATTATAATTTGTTAAGAAAGGTCCATATTTTATCAAGATAGCCCGGTATTGAAAGTACCAAGCTATCCGTAAGAACCTTGATATTACAGGGAAGAAGACTTTGAATTCATACAATGATTTAAGTTTATAATATGATCTCTGACAAATCTTGTTAACATGTGCGTTAAAAGTCAGCTTACTATCCATATACAAACCAAGATTCCTCACTTCATTAGTCCACTGTATGTCAAGACCATCCAGTTTAATGTGCAAATCTGAAACATTTATGTCCTTTCGAGAGTACAGAATTGCTTGTGTTTTACTAGGATTTATGAGCAGCGAATTTGCAGATGCCCAGCTTGAAATATTGTTTAAGTCAGTATTAATTAGATTTATGCTATCTGGTAGATTGTGTATCGAGCTGGGGAGATATATCTGCAAATCATCCGCATACATATGGTATTTACAATGTTTAATATGGCCAACAAGGTCCGAGGCGAAAATCGTAAAAAGAAGTGGCCCAAGAACAGATCCCTGTGGGACACCCCTCTCCATAACCCTCCAATCAGACCGCACCAACCCACCATCAGCCATCATTCTGACTGCCTGCTGCCTATGGTGCAGGTAACTGTCAAACCATCCATTAGCATTCATTTTATAATAGGTCAATTTAGCTAGTCATAAATCTATATTTAAACTGTCAAAAGCCTTGGTCATATCTATCATGACAGAAGGACAGCATTGCCCCTGATCAAAAGTCAATGATATATCACTAGTGATTTTTAAAAGTGCTGTTGCACAGCTACAGTAGTCTACAAAACCTGATTGAAATTTAGGGATTATACCCTTATCAGACAGATAGTCAGTGGCTTGACATCTGAGTAGTTTTTCTAAGATTCTTGATGGTGCTGGTGTTATACTGATTGGTCTCAATTCATTAAAACTCGAGGGATTATTTACCTTAGGCACAGGTGTGACAAGAGCCATTTTCCAAACATCAGGTACAGAACCAGTTTCAATAGAAAAATTAATTATATTAATTAGAGGTTTAAGGCAGTAAGGCATGCAAGCCTTAAGCATTTTTATAGAAATTTCATCAATGCCAACCGCATTACTTTTGATGCTGTTGAGATATGTTAGTACTTGTTCCTCTGTAGCAAATCTTAGTATAAATGGCTCCCAAGAAACAGTTGTACTGAGAAAACCATTTAACAGTTCCTGATCTATATTTGTTTGTGGTGTACTATCCAAAAAATGAATATTGATTAAATTAGGTTCCTTTAGTTCACTTGGAATATCTTTATTTGTTTTATTAACAATTTTCCAGCTGGAAATTTTCTCCCAGTATTGTTTGCTTTTGTTTCTTTTTGTACAGCTTTTAATTTCCATAGAATAGTAGGCTTTTTTCTCAGCTTTTACAGCAAATGCTACATAACTTTTGTTGTTTTACTAAATAATATATAGGGTGTTTAAAAAAACGTGGCAATATTTAAAGGAGTGATTTCTTAGGTCATTTTATAAAAAAGAATTTCTATAAACAGGTCTAAGTAAACAAATATTGTTTCCAAGAGTTGTTTGTAATAGGGCACCTTAACCTTAAGTCAATTTAAAACTAAAATTCAAAGAACATAACAATATGGAAAAATTATGTAGTAAACTTGCATCTAATTGTCAGTATCTATTATATTCAGTGTTTTTATTGCAAAAAAGAGCAGTTCGATATCTTTATTTTATTAAGCTAAGTCTAAAGACTCAAGTAAATAATGACTTATATCAAAAAGAATTTTAACACTTACTTCTATCTATATTTTAGAAACAGTATCTATTTATTTATTTACAAATCAGTACACTACAGAATAAGATATTCTAAACGATACGAAAACAATACAACAAAATTAAATTTAAATTGAATTAAATTAAACTAAATTAAGGCAAATAAAAAGAAAGTAAACTAGCTAAACCATATAAGGAAGACAGGTCTACATACTTCTACTTAACAATCCTTTTAAAGAAATCAAATTAACAGAAAAGATGTCACAATCAGGGAAAAACCTAATGTAATTATTAACCAAACGATCAACAAAAGCATTACAGCCATAGTTAGTTCTGTGATGACGTTCGTAAAATAACTGTGCTTGCCTTGTGCGTCTTATAGGAATTAAAAACGTAATTAAATTTAAAAGTATCTTTAATATACAAAAAATATTGGTTTAATAATACTAATAATTCTTCGGACATTATTGGACAAAAATCTCAAATTTATTTTCCAAATCCATGTTCTACTTTAATAAAAAAAAATCCTAATTTAACTAAAAAAAAAGTTTTATTATTTACCGGCTGGTATTACAAATACACACACCGCAATGGTCTAGGGATATATTTATTTCAATGAGTGTAAACGAGTTTTTATCGTGTTTAAATGTTTTGGGTTGGTAAAATATGTTAAGAATATTGATAAGAGATGGGCATTTTAATGTTTTTTTTTGTATAAAAAATGGACTACTTTATTTTACGGTTCAAAAATGGGACTTCTGCAAAAACTTGTTTTTAAATCAAAGTAGGTGGACATATCAGTTTTAAAATTTGAAAATATTGGTCAGTATATTGTAATCCAAAGTAGAGTATAGACTCCGTCTGTTACTTATTTATCATGCAAAGACGCCATCTTAACCGGGATGAAATGTTGCGAGCTGTTGGAATGTTAGAAGCTGGTACTAGGCAAGCTCGTGTTGCTGAAACTCTCCACACATCACAGAGGTAATCTCAAGATTATGGGCACGTTTCAAGAAACAGGTGATGTTTCTGAAAGACATCCAGGTCCATCACGGCTGACTCGGCCTAGCTCAAGATCGTTTTATTGTGCAAAATGGCTAGAAGAAATCCCACAGTAATTGTTCCAGAAATAATGAATCGGGTACGCGAAACGCATAATATCGTAATTTCAAATTCTACAGTTCGGAACAGATTGCATGAAGGTGGACTACGTAATGAGACGACCATTGAGATGCCAGCCACTTTCTAGAAGAAATCGCGCTGCTCGTTTAGCTTGGGCAACAGAACACGAGAATTGGACTAATAATCAATGGGCCCCAGTTCTTTTTACAGATGAATCTCGGTTTGGGTTGCATCCGGATTCAAGAAGACTGAGGATATGGAGAGAACCTGGACTACAAAGAGTCTTGGAAAATGTGCAAGAAGTCCACAGTTATAGAGGTGGCACAGTAATGGTGTGGGCTGGAATACGACTCGGCGGAAGAACCGATCTCGTTTTGGTTGAACATTTTTTAAACGCTCATCGATATGTGGAAGAGATTCTTCAACCATTTGTCTTACCCCATGCAAGACTTGTTGGACCAGACTTTATATTGATGCACGACAACGCTCGTCCTCATTTTCGCTAGACATGCTACAATTTTTACAAGACAACCAAATCACCGTTTTGCCATTTCCTGCTCAACCACCTGACCTAAATCCAATCGAGCATGCATGGGATATGCTACAAAGAACGGTTTTGCGTGAAAACCCTCAATTCCAGAACCAAGAACAACTGTTTGCTGCGTTAAATGCTGCTTGGTTTGCCATAGCTCAGGAAGATATGGACAATTTAATTCTGAGTATGCCAAGAAGGTCTCGAAGGTGATAAACTCCAGAGGAGGTCATACTGTTATTAAAAAATTCATCATTATAAAAAAATTGGTATATGTTTAGAATATGACTTTTAATTTTGTTTGATATTTAGTTGAAATAAAAAAATGGTTGTACGCCACTGTAGTTTTTCTTTTCTGGTATCTACATTTAATTAAAATATTACATTTTGTACAGAATATGATAAATTTCCATAAATTATCTTTTTTTGGCCATATATTTTTAAATTCTTTGATTTATATCCCTAAAATAGGAATATCCTTAGACCATTGCGGTGTGTGTATAGGTAGTTTTCATAAATTCAAATTGTCCGTCAAAAACTTACTGTTAGGAAAGGCTTATTATGTATTGTCTGAATTCTTTGAATATAATTTATAATAGATTTATTGCAAAGAACCATTATATTGTCTTTTTTCATCATAATATCATAAAATTTATTATTATTTTTTTGTTATTATCATGGATTTAATTTATTCTGCTTTGTCGAAAAGAATAAAGATAAAGTTATATTATTATTATTTTAAATCAGTAAAACAAACTAATAATTTACTTTCCCTTTATAAAATTAAAAGATTAAACAAGCAATTTGGGACTTACCGTATCTTCATTAACAAATTTTCCATCAGTTGCAGTCATGTGAACATAATATTTTGAATGCGTAAAGTTTGTCAGATTTTCTGCATCTTTAAAATATAGTACACTACCCTCCCAAAAGGTTCCTGATAAATCTGATGATCCTAACAGGCAACTTCCTAAAAATTAATGGTTTAACATGCATTTCAAAAATCACGATTTGGGCTAAAGTGGTCCCATCTAAATGAATCTGTCATCATAAAATATTATAGATCTCCGAAAAATTATAGTAATTACGAACTTGTGCATACAACAAAGGCACTCTTTACAAGCAAAAATCTGATATAAAGTTTAGACTGGTTTAAAGTCAATTTAGTACTACAAAAGGGTCTCAATAAAGTTACAGAAAAGCCAGACAAGATCTTTAATATAACTGCCTTATTCTTACCATCAATATTAAAATCCATGAAAAGTAAATAATCATACAATTTTGGTGTTTCCGAAAATTCAAACGTAACGTCCATTTCTTTGTTGGGAGGTAATATTATATTTAAAGATGGGTCTTCCATTATCATGCTTACTTAATTAAAATTACAAATAAAATAAATAACTCTTTATATATGAAAATTAAATAATTACTAAAACCCCACCGGTAGCATCAATGCACAATGCACTACCGAACAAAAACAAAAATTGTGAGGTTATGTAGGGCTGTGACAGCTGACAGTGACAGCTCGTGCATGTTAAGCTCAGCCCGAAAGTCCCTAGATCGGAATCTGGAAGCATCTATAGTTTGTACGAAATAATTTAAATTTAATTTTTAAAAATTTAAAAACGTAGGAATTTATTGCATATATTAGCGTTAAAATATACGATTTCGTGACTTGTAATTATTATCCGGTCATTTAGTTGTTTTGCGAAAACAATAAAATTTCTTTCCCTTTAGTTCCTAATTGTCAGATTTTAGACACACATTTTTGCTGATTATTTTCTTCGTTTTGGAAATGAAAACCCAAGAAGTTGGTAAAGTTCGTGAGGTGCCAATGCAAATAAATTAATTTTTAAACGTTTCAAGTGCCGTAAAAATATTATGAAAAGGTAAAAATTTATTTCAGTATTCGGTTTATGCGTTGAAGATAAATTTTCTTTGTATTTTTCTCATTTGAACCTACAATAAAGAAGGATGATAGGGCTTGGTTACTTCAAATGCAAAGAAATGTGGAGCTAATAATTAGGGAATATACTTCGTCTACTTAAATATTAATCAAGGTAATTAGTTAAACTAAAATGAGGTAAACGAAATTTAATAATGTTAGTATTAAAATTAATTTTATTCTGCAATATTTCTTATCTGGCATGTGCTTGTAGGAAATCACCTAATTGCCCTTTTGGCAACCCAAGACTAAAATTTCTGTAATTATTGTACTTCCCCAGATTCTTATTTAATCCATAAATCATCGTTTTTTACTTAAAATCCCCATTTTTATGTTACTTTTTCGTAGTTAAAATTTTTGGTTTTAATTCAATTTTCTGCCGGGGGAATTGCAAAATTTTTGGAAGGGTTTTTTTTTAAATAATAACAATTTTTAAACCTACTTTATTTTTTTGTTAGAATGTTTGAAAACCTTTTGGCATATTTTACACCTTTAAAAATGAAATTTTTTTTTTAATTTTAAATTTTTTCCTTTAAATTTTGCAATTTTAAGTTAAAGAACACTTTTTTATTAGTAAATCAGGTTACATCCCCTTAGTGGATGTTAAAGGAATTTGTATTTTTTTTTAAATTGTGATATTTAAACCAAAATTTTAAAATAAAAATTGGAAAAGAGGATTTAAAAAAGTTTATTTTTATTTTACTTATATAAAACCCTCGAAACGAAACGTTGCCGAAAAAGTTGCAGATTCGTAATCAGCGCCCCAAAAAACCGATACCAAATTTGGTCAAAATCGAGAGGGGGGAACTTCAGACAATTACCCAAATAGTTTAAAAATTGTTATTTTAAAATTCAATCTCTTAATTTTAAATTAAGTAAGTATTTGTAAAGTCCTGTTTAAAAAAAGCCAAAAAAAACTCAGGTATATTGATAAAAGAAACGGATTTTAAAAAAACATTTTTTATTAAATTATTTTTCCCTCATTACCAATGCTTTATGGGGATATGAAAATTTTTAAACCCTAAACCAATTATATCATATGTTGATTTTAAAATTCTGTTGTAAATTTATTCAAATTTAAAAGACATGGGCAAGTGGTATATATTTATAGTTGTTAAAAGTTATAAAGTTTTACATTTTGTCAAGCATGGAAATAATTGAGGTAGATGCAGTTATAAAATATTTTTATACAAAAGGTTTATCTCTTAAAAATTGAAATAGAGCTAGATGCTACTTTAGGTGGGTCGGGGGTATTTTTCACCTTTCTTGGGTTCAGACTTTAAACGGGTCACATGAGCACTGAAGATGCTCCGCGTTCTGGCAGGCCAAGTATGGCAACTTCTGAAGAAATTGAGCAAAAAGTTCAAAAAATCGTTTTGCATGATTGCCGGCTGAAGTTAGCTTATACTTCAAGTCCAAAATTTCTGTCAATGACGCCGCTCGCTTTTAGAGGCCCCGGTTTTGGGGTCAGGGGAACAACCAGGGGGGGGATGCATTTAAAAAAAATGATAAAATTTCGTCAAAACATGAAAATATTTTTTACAAGCAAAAGTTATTTTCATCAACTCTTTAAATTAGTAACAAGCCCATATTATTTTGGTATTATTCGGATTAATGAAAAATGTAATTTTTTTGCTAAATTTTGCACACCTCCTATTTTGAGGTCATAGAACACAAATTTAGTTTTTTGGCGCTTTTCAACTTTTTCCAAAAAAAAAACATTTTTTACTTTAATTTTACCTTTTCTAATTTCATTTTGCTACATGAAAAAATCTAAATTTTAGTCTTAACATAAATTAAAAAAGATGTAAAAGCAGAACGATAGACAATCCAAGTTACACCGACTTGCCAATTCACCACTGATCTTGCAATCTCAATATTAAATACGATATTCACACGATTGCCATCAAAAATATCCACTATATAAGGAACACGAAAGCTTGAGATCATCAGCTTGTAGAATCCAATAACTATTTGGTCTTTCGTGTTCCATATTTAGGATTTCCATATCGAGAATATTTTTGATCAAACATTGTGGTCCGGCAAGGTTCGCATACCTTTAAAAATGTCATAAAGAAAACTATTACAACCTGGTAACAGGTCAACATTTTTAGAATTTCGAAATTGGTAGTAAACGTTTTACCTACTTTTAATGAAAATTAAGGTTTTTTCCTTACTTTTAAGTTTTTTTTAATATTAACATAGTATGAGTTTTTTAAATATGTTTTCGTGAAAAATGACAGAATTTAAAGGAATATGTCGTAAAATGGAATTAAACAATTCAATTATTATTATTTTTTAAATACTATAAGAGGCAGCCAAAAACAGCCTCTGATTCATGTTTAACAATCGAAAAGTAAAAAGTGTGCAAAAAAATGTGAAAAATCGCATTTTCCAGTATCCGCATAATTACTAATAATGATTTTTTTGCCTTTAAAACTCTGAATACCGTACGCGAATTAACTTTTGTTAAAGTTGCACATATCTCTGCAGCATCCAAAGTGGTTAGTTCTGGATTTCGTTCCCGAATCCCATGGTAAACATTTTTAACCATTATTCGTTCTTTTAACGTTAACTGAGTTTTTTTATAGGCGGATAACTAGTTAAAGGTTGGTTAATATTCATAGTTTACAGAATTAAAGCACTTAACAACACTAAATCTTTATATACAATTATATACACTAAATAAGATAAACTATTATAAAATTGTCACAAAACAATATCTATATACTACAATTATTAGAAATTTATAATATTTAGAAAATACCCTGTATAGCAATTAAAATTTAAACTTACAAAATCTGTCCATAATCAATAATAACTAAATAAAATCATCGAGCAGCACGAAAACCCTGTCGATACGCTTATTTTCAAGTCTCTTCAAGTTGTAAACTAAGGAATGTGTGTTGCCACTTTTATTGTCTTCCCGATAACAATGATTTCAATACATATTGGCGTGCTATTTTAAGTGCGATCCGGTGATTTATTTTCGCAATTATGACAACGTGGCGATGAAACTTTTGGCCGTTCACTGTTATTTGAGCGGAAAAGTATATCATAGGCTTAAAAATCATTTACTAGTGTTAGATTTTTATTCAGCCGCTTCGTCGGTTGGGTGGCCGGTATTAAATGAGTCACTGACAGAAATTTTGGACTTTAGGTATAGGTTTAGGTTTAAAGTGAGTGGACTTTTTACGCCCTCCACTGCGACCGCTCGGTCTATTGTGGCTCACACCTTTTTATATTTCTAATGAATCCGATATCAGATTGGGAGAGAGTTCCTACATCTTCTCTTACTGGTGTCGCTACCGGACACAAGCACAATATGTGTTCTGGTGTCCCTGTCTCCTGGAAAGTATGACGAGCAGACGATTAGATCCGTCATGCCCTCCTCTCCCGGTCTAGTGACATAGGTAGCTACCAGGTCCTTGTTACAGGAATCAGATGTTTCTTCTGAGGCTGCATCTCCGGCCTTACCCTATGAAAACGGTCCTATCCGCTTTCTGAACAAGGCGGAACAAAGGGAACCCTTTTCCTTATAAAGGCGGTTCTGTCCGCCTCCTGGGATCAGGGATCCCTTCCTAAGCACCTGTTTGTTCGGGATGAATTAGCCCTTTCCTGTAAAACAGGCGCCTGTGACTTCAGGGGCACCTTTCGAAACGGATTCACCTGTTTCGGTCGGCGCACCTTTGTCTGCTTGTGACCTTGGGTGGCACCTCTCGAAACGGATTTATCCGTTTCGGTCTGGGCACCTTTGTCACTTTCTTCCTATGAAAGCGGTTCTGTTCGCTTTCTGTTTGGAGCTAGGGAAGTAATAGTCCACCAAGGCAGAGCCTCGCATTACCGCAGTAAGGCTAGATACTCTGAGAAGTCGCTCTGTATCTCAGAGGCACCGTGGAGACACCTGTTTAAGGCACAGGATGTCATTCACTCATCAGCACTGTATGCTAACACCTTGAGTTAAGCCTTGTGTTCATCTTAGCTTCGGATCTCTTTCCATAAGCTAGCCAGAAAAGTTGCCGCAACTCTAGCGCATGTTCCAAAAGATCCTACTGGGCCCAACCATGACAACGACCTGTGAATACAGTGGTGGGCTGGTTGAAGTTGGATGAGATAGCTATGGGCATATCGAATGAGGGTACTTGCTAACTGCGGTTTTAGAGATAAAAAACTAATCACTCAATGGGTGACCTTGCTTAGAAGAGTGTTTGATACTGTTTGAGCGTTCCCCAACTGAATTTCTTTGCCAATTTGTTACTGTCGATGAAACTTGGAGACAAAATAAAAAGACAGACAGTGGACAGCGAGGAGCTAACCGCTTCTGAAGAAGGCAAAGGCAATTCCATCTGCAGAAAAGGTTATGGCAAGGATTCTTTAGCATGCCAAAGGCATTATTTTGATAGACTATCTTAATAAAGGAAAAACTATAAATTCGGGGAATCACGCCAACTTACTTCAACAGTTGAACCAAAATATTCACGGGAAACGTCCCTGTTTAGCAAAAAAGAAAATTCTGTTCCAAAAAGACAATGCATCTTGCCAGGAATTGCTAACTTTGATGTCAACAATTCATCATTTAGGCATCGAGCTGGTTTCTCATGCACCTTTTTTTATCAGATTTGGCTCCATCAGATTTCCATTTGTTTCCAAATTAACCAATATTTTACTTTTTTCTTGCTTAGAATGGAAACTTTTCCTCCTATCCTCATAAACCAAAGTTACAAAATAAAAAGGTAATTTAAAAAAATTAAATCAACTTCAAAAAAAGGTAACTTAAAATTATAAAATATTTTTTTAATTGTATAATAAATAAACCAACAAAAACAAATACGAATAGTAGGTACGAAAGAAATTAGGGGCTTAACATTTTTTGGGTTGATGCCAGCACTTATGAAAAGTATCTACCATACATTAAAAGAGGAAAATTAAAGGTTATTAAGTAAAATGTCTTCTCCACTTCATTTTGTATGGGATATTTCGTTTGTATTTTGATTAAGTTTTATATGTGTCAGCTTTGCTGGTACTGACCTTACCACACTTAAATGACAATTCTTTTGTGCAACTTTTAGTTATTTGCATTAATAAGGTAGGGCAAGTTTTTAATTGCATCGATGGATCCAGCGCATTAAGCGCTAATTCATCAAACCGTTTTTAAACTACCATTGGAGAGTCCGATGGATTCCATTAAAGCGTTTTTATAAAATACTTGAGCAAAAAAATATAAATAAATATGGAAGAGAAACACAACAATCAGCTAAGCATTGACAGTGCAGAACAAACAGCGAGCTTTTTTAAACATTTCGTTTTAATTTGTTCAATCAGAACTTCTCATGACGTCATTTGACGTTCAGCGCATAAATTGAGCTTTGTTAGAGTACTTCACTCACGACAGCTGTAGACAAAAGTATCGCTTTATAGTAAGGTCCACAATTTTTTAATAAAACGACCAAAAAATGCAGGTTTTTTTAAAAAATTTATAATACTCAGATTTATATTCATTAGTTTTCAAAATATTCCGAAATGAACGCATTCTTGACAGATATTGACAATGTTAATTATGCACAATTTGACTGTTAATGTCTCGTTTCACAAACGATTAAAAAAATATATATTTTTTTAAATAGATAAAAAATACTTTTATTAACCATATATTTCAATTTCATTTAATTCTTAAGAAAAGCCATTTTACTAGAGAACTACCTAAAAGGACCATTTCTTTATAACCATGAAGGATATTTTAAATTTGACTTTGACTATGTACTATCTCCAAGGAAGTTTAAAGGTGTATGGAAGCCCAATACTGTAGAACAAAATTGTCCAGGCGTGCAGGGCAGCGGGAATCGGGGGATTGGCCCCGCGGAGTTTGCGCAATGAGTAGTAGGTCAGAGCCGGAATTCCATAATTCTTTGTTACTATCTATAACGTTGACATCATCAAATGTCAAATTCAAGCATTCACTGTTTTTTTATTATTTTTTGCACAAAATTGGTTGGTTATTAAACGATACTACCATAGAATATTTAAAATTATTGTGTAATATTGGATTTCATATCATCTGATATAATATTGAAAGAATAGATGGCGCCACTTTACAGCCTTCTATTTAAATGGTCGATATTTTTGGGAGTTTTGTATTTTTACTAAAAATCTTAGTAAATAAATAAAAATACGATTTTTTAAAAATAAATTTCAAACATTGTATGATAGTTTAATGTACTTATCACCAATTTTGTGATAGTGTAAATGAGTTTAATCTTATCCTAAGATTGTGGTTGTACATTAAAAAGTGAAAATTTTTATAACTGCTTTTTAGGCATATACTTTTCACTAATAACAAACATTCATGAGACAGAACAACAGTGATTAATAATGTTTAGTAACCTTTGGTACCTAGGTATCCATTGTAACAGTAATCGTTAAATATTATGTGTCCACAGTATGTCGAGCTTTAAAACTTGATAATGTAAGTTTAAGAAACCAAAAATCTAATTTCTTTTTAAACAAATACAGAAAAAGCAAAAAGGCACTTTAACATAAAATTGTACTTTCTTTTATTCAATAAGAGGGACCTGTATAAATTAAAATTTGCCTGGTCTGCCCAGTAATTAATAATTTTGATCCTTTAAAAGAATGTACTAAATTATTAAATGAAATAAAAGCACCTAAATGTAAATCTTATTTCTTTTTAATAATCCACAGAAATACACAAACATTGTGGAAATCATCTAAAAAATAGTTAAGATTGCCTTACTTTTCTCACTGCTATTTCCTATGAAATTTTCATTTTCTATAATTCATAATTGATATATTATTATTTATTCGGTTACCTAACGTTACGTCTCATAAGAAGCACTTAATTTTAATATAAGAAATACTTACCTAAAGTAAAAAATGCCGGGTATGTTACCCTTAGATTTGCAAGACAAAACCATACAACCTTTAGTCATTTTGTTACGATATTATAAGTAACAAACAATAAACACAAAATTATAGTCACAATTTAATAAACACTAATCACTAAATTAAGAAGGTTTCTATCAATCCAAAAAACTTCTGCAACCACAAAATATAATCACACAAAGCAAAACAATTGAAACTAATACGGCTCTCATAAAAGTATAATGTGTTGCCTAACTACACACTGATTTATCAGTGTGTAGTAGGCAACACATTAAATTATTTCGTGGAATTTCGTTATTGCGCAAAATCGGCGGGCCAACTTTGACAGTTATTTTCATACTGGGCTGGACATTTTTTGATCGAATGGGCCATAGCATTGGGCTTCCATACACCTTTAAACTTCCTTGACTATCTCTTACTTCCCTCAAGACATCCATGAGAGAAGAAAAGAAACGTAACCCCACCACGGGTTAAGCAACCAATTCGGCCCGTTAAATTTCCATTTCATTTTTGTTTGAAGTTGTTTAAAAACACGAGTTTGCTTGATAGTATGAGCTTATATTTAATTTGAAGGTAAAAAATGCTGTATGCACTTCCAGTGCAATAATTGTGTGTGTATCGTGTCATGCGCATTGCCGATTTTTAAATTTGGAGTGGTAGTGCGCATCGATGGCATGACGTGAAATCTCGAAAAGCTTGATTCAAATTGTGCCACTTTTTAAATTAGTGTGTTAGTACTTAGGCAATATGCTTTCCTGAACTGTTACAAGATAAAAAAAAATTAGTGATATGTTCTTGTAATTCTTTGTTACAGGCTTATTATGTTAGTGAATGTTTCACTAATAAAGTGACAGTGTTAGAATGGCAGAGGCATGCCCATCTAAGGAAAATAAATTCGAAGAATTATGCGGCGTGAGACATGATTCAGATCTTTCAAAACAAGACTGCAGTAGCCCTAGTCCTACGGAAACTTTATGTACAGTATATTCTCTTTGTTTGGATGGTGTTCCAGGTAAATGATGCGTTTTTTATATTTTTTTGTGTAATTCAGAACTTATCCCTAAAAATTAAGGACACTTAAGATGGCACAAGA